>JAVHLU010000103.1:0-95163 GCA_036785755.1 Colletotrichum ledebouriae
TCCTTAACTAGTAGAGGGTATAGGTTAAAATACCTATATAGTGTTTCCCGAATTATGCCTGCGAACTAGGTGAATTTGTTGTAGTCTTTTTGCGAAGGGGCTGCGGCGTAATTCCGAGCTCAATATACCCTATAGAGTAGCCCTTTTTTAAGCAGGTCCTCTATATTACTAAGGTAGAGGTAGCCTAAGCGGCCTAGGCGAATGTTAGTAAGTATAGCTTATGCTAACTATAATATAGAGAGAGCGTTGCTAATAATAACATAGCTAGCGGATAAAGCGGTAATAAAGGTAGTATTAGTAGCGCGGGTAGTGCGCGAGAGGAAAAGTTAATAGTTTCGTAGTTTAGATAATATAAAACCACGTTATTATTAATATAAAGTTAAAGATCGTGAGGCTATAGGCATATATAAGTGCGGCTATAGTTAGGAGAGTTATAATTACGTAACTAAAGGCTATATATTGTCAGGAGGCGCGGAGTTAGAAGGTCTATTGCACTTAAGCAGGTAAAATCACTATGTAGTAGCCAGAGGCTAAAACTATTTATAATAAAGAGACCTAATTATCCCTATTATTTATAAATAAAGCTATTTATAGTTATTATTAGATATAGAGGAAACTCTAGCCTAGAATAATCTTATAAAGACTAAGTTCTACTAACTTTATTAATATTTTAGATAGTTATTAGTTTACTAACTTTATAGAGTTTTATAGTAATTAGGCTACTAAGTTTAGATATAGAAATTTAAATACCTTATAAAGTTTTATAAATATTACTAACTTAATATAGAAGCTTAAAATAGCTTTAAATTTATTCTTAAGGATAACTATAACTTTAACTATACTATAGTTATTAATATTATATACCTTAACTTGAGACTAGTACTTTATATTATTAATATTACTACTATCTTTAATATAGAAAGATTCTTATAGAATCTACTAATAGGTATAGTACTTAATATACTTAAATAGTGCTAGATCTATACCTATCTTAGATCTCTAAATATAGTAATTACTAATACTAGTATAAGTTTTAGCTTCTCTAAGTAGTATAGTATACTCTGTTTAATATTAATAATAGCTACTAAAGTTCTTATTAAAGCTTATAACTTAGTAAGTAAAGTTAAGAAATATTATATAATTCTTTAAAGAGTTAATAATATTATTTACTAGGATCTTCTTAACATAGATTATAAGATAGGTGTCTAGATAGCTTTAAAGGCTATTGATAATACTATAGAACTAAAAGGTTTAGTATTAATATTACTTATTCTTAGAGTATATCTATACCTTACTAATAAATCCCCTCTATCTCTAGAAATCTAGAAATAGATAGCTACTATATAGTGGGTAATAAAAAACCTCTAGAAGGTCTAGGCCTTATACTAAGTTTTAGAGATACTTAGTATCTATAATAGACTAGATATCTATAGAACTCTATAGCTATTACTATTCTTAATAATATATATTTATTATAAAAAGAAGAGCTAGTAAGAACTATTTAAACTTCTTATTATTAATAATAAGATCTATATACTTAACCTTTTATATAGACCTTAAATATTCTATTTGATAGTTATCTATCTATAGTATAAGGCCTCTGGCCACTACATAGTGATTTTACCTACTTAAGTGCAACAGACCTTCTAACTCCGCGCCTCCTAATAATATATAGCCTTCGGTTACGTGATCCCTAATAACCTCCTAAGTTACTAACTACCTCTCCTAACCATAGCTATACTTATATATACCTATAGCCTTACGATCTTTAACTTCATATCGATAATAACGTGGTTTTTAATTATTTAATAGACTACGAAACTATTAACTTTTCCTCTCGCGCACTACCTGCGCTGCTAATACTACCTCTATTACCGCTTTATCCGCTAGATGTTATTACTATCTTTATAGCTATGCTATTATTAGCAACGCTCTCTCTATATTATTAGCGCAAGCCGTACTCACTAACGTTCGCTACCTAGGCTACCTCTGCCTTAGTAATGCGGAGGACCTACTTAAAGAAGGGCTACTCTATAGGGTATATAATAACCTACTAAACTTCTACTACTAAGTTTACTTACTTAGCTCTAATACTATCACGCCTTATAGAGTCCCCTATAGGGGTATTAAGATAAGCCCTCTTAAGGGCTATATTAATAATATACTCTCTATATATAGCAGAGTAGTTAATAAAGGAGCGGGTTTTATTAATTATATTAAGGCTAAACTCTCTAGCGATCCCCTCTATATTATTTATATTAAAAGGTATACCTCGCTTAGGCTTAGCGTATTTATATATAAGGTCTAGTACTAATATAATTAAGAGATAAGGATAAGGAAGAGGGAGAGGTATAAGGCCCTGCTTATAGTAGAGCTTCTTATACTTCTAGCTATAAGAACCCCTTAGGAAAGACCTCTTTAGTTAAGGAGTTACCTCTTATATAGTAGCGTTCGCAGCACCTTGCTAGAAGGTCGACCTTTTAGGTTAAGGAGTTATCTTATATAGTAGCTTTTACCTTACTAGAAGGTTTAGGAGGGCGTTGCTACGAGAGCCTTAGTAGCCCGTTCGGCTCTAATATAATTAGCCCTAGTGCGGCGTATATCTAACTTTATGCGGTAATATTCAGAGGGTTTGCTTATAAGTAGTAGGAACGTATAGGGTTCCTATATTATTTTCCTTAACTAGTAGAGGGTATAGGTTAAAATACCTATATAGTGTTTCCCGAATTATACCTGCAAACTAGGTGAATTTGTTATAGTCTTTTTGCGAAGGGGCTGCGGCGTAATTCCGAGCTTAATCTATAGTATAATACTAGTAATATTAATAATACTAATAGGAATAATAATAATATATTACTAAACTCTCTAGACTAGAATACTAGAAAAATAGGAAAACTAAATAAGGCTAAAGTTATACTAATATTAATACTAGTGCTATTAATAATCTAGCCTTAGTATAAGAGAGGGAGATCTCTAAAGAACTATATAGAAGCTATTATAACGCTAGTTATAGATCTAATATAAAGAGGTAACTGCTTTATAGACTAAAATAGATAAGAGGATACTATAGTTAATACTATTTTTAATATTAATATAATAAGAGCTCTTAGCTAAGAGATTAGTAATACTATAACCTTTTTAATAGTAAAGGAGTATTTAGATTATAACCTTACTATTTATCTATATAAAGAGGGTATTATTATAATACTAAGAGAATCTTTCTCTATCTCTATAATAACTAAGCTAACTATGCTTTAGAAATATAGTATTTTTAAAGTTATTCTATATAATGCTAATATTTATAGCAAAGCCTCAATCTTTAAATCTTATATAGTTTATAAAGTTAAGGAAAAAGAAACTAACTAACCTTATAAAAAATCTTAACTTATTATTTAAGGCTATAATAACAATAATAAGACTTTAATCCTTATATAATTATTAATAATTTAAAGGGTAAGCTAATAAATGCTTCTTGCTTTGGCACTATTTTTTATAAAAGAGGGATTTATTTTATAGCTTAGGGATATTATATAAGTATATATCTAATTCTGAATTATTATAATATAGTTTACAGCACTCTTAGCTTTATGAGGTTACAGTAGCTATATACTATAGCGCGCAATTATATAATTATATACTATAAACTATTTTACTATACTTTCTACGTACACTAATCTATAGCTAAGATAGTTACTCCTTATAACTTACCCTTACTCCTATCTATAGCTTATAATAGTTATAAGCCTAGCTCTATAGCTTATAAATACCTCTCTAACCTCTCTAAGCTTAGGAAATGGAGAGTAGCCTTATTTCTATTATCTTTTACTTATTTGGAATACCTTTATAATACTTAAAACCTTTTTATAATATAACTTTATAATAATAGCTATATACTTTTTGATAACCCTCTCTCTAAAGGTAAGGCTCTAAAGCTTTATTAACTAGCCTTACTAGTACCTTAACCTATACTTATCTATATAGAGTGAGGGTATCTAGAAATATCTTAATCCTAATAGCCCTAATACTAGGAAGCCTGTTAATATGCTTAAGAGTACTTTAACTATTTAGGAGTTTATAAATAAGTATAATACTTATCTCTAAGCTAAGTATAAGGCTGATCTTAGTAAGTATAAAGTAGCTCTATATATATAGAAAGCTAAGGAGAATTCTTCTTAGATATTCTGTGAGATTACTAAATAGAATAACTTTATTAATATTATTAACAGTAAGGAGTCTAATACTCCCTAATATATAGAAGCAGGCTATACTGCTTCTAAGTTTATAAAGCTAACTTTACTAACCTCTATTATATATAAGGATATTTAAGATAAGTATAGTGATATACTTAAGTTTCTCTCTATTAATAGTATAAACCTCTCTTTATAAATTACCATATACTATAACTATTAAGTACTTATTTACTAGACTATTAATATAGACTACCTTAAGGCAGCAGGGATATAGCTTAATAATACTAGTAATAAGTCCTATATTAATCTTTATAATATACTCTAACTTCTTAAATAATAACTTACCTACTTTAATAATAATATATAGAAATAGGTATATTAAGATTATAAAGATATTTTAAAGTATACTAAGTATGTTACTTAACTTACTAAGTAATATAAAGAGTAATACTATTATTATAAGTTAGTAATAAGATAGAATATTACTAATACTAAGGAAAGCTGTACTAGATATACTTTTCTTAAAATAATATACTATAAAATAGCTCCTACTAAGACGGGGCAGTGAGGTTAGCCTATTATAAGACTGCCCAGACTTATGCATTAGTTAGCATACCATAGCAGGGCCTTTGCCTTATATAGAGAGGAGAGGAGGATAGTTAGATAGGAAGAGAATTATAACTAATACTATAATATAGTCTGCCTTATTATTTAGAAGCTTTCACTACTTTTGCTTATTAGATTATATCTATAATAATAATTCTGCTTATAGAGAGATCCTTTTCTTTATTCTAGAGCCTTTAGATATAAAGCAGTAATATTATAGTATTCCTATATAAGTATATAGAAGTATATAGTTTTATTATTTTTATCTTTAGGTTCTTAGCCTGTTTTAATAGTACCTAGAGGTGGATTCTTCTCTCCTAAGACTTCCTCTATAGTGCTTAAAAGGGGTATACTTCTATACTATATAAACAGGCTTATAGTTAATATAGAACTATAATATAGTATCCTAACTACTTAATAGAATATTAACTCTATAAACTTAGCAGTAATAATAATAAACTTTATAGAAAGATATTTAAAAGGCTCTTTATAGACCTAATCTAAGAAAACACTAGGTATAATAGCTATATAATTAGAGTTTTTAGATAGAAATATATAAAACCCTGAAAATATAGCTATAATAGCTTTAGACTTTGCTAAGTTAAAAAGTTTTCTCTTTTTTCTCCTTAGTTCTTATAGGAGTAGAGCTAGTATCTACTTATTATAACCTAGAACCTAATAATTAGTTATAAAGTAATAAATTAATAATACTAGTTAAGCTAATAAGCTTAACTTAGCAGATTTAGGCTCTATCTTAGCTACTATATAGTTAATATCTATAGAATTAAGGAAATTATAGTATTATATTACTCTTAAGAAAGAATAAAAGAGAGTCTATAAACTTATAGAAGGGAAGGAGGCTATAACTACCCCTAGCTATATTAAGAAGGAGAGCCTATATACTTATAGAAAGAACAGAGGCTATAACTATCTCTAGTCTATAATTTATAAATACTATATAGAAAGAGAAGGAGGTTAAAGCCCTCTTTCCTTCTATTTATTTTGCTTATTATAGACTAAATTACTATATAACTTATCTCTTTTATTATTATATAATTTAAATATTAATAAGCTTACTATTAACACTAAGATTAAACTATAAAGGATTATAAAAATTACTTACTATACTATATCTAAGTAATACCCTAAGGAATTTAGGGAAACCCTTTAAGTTAGTATATCTACTTTAAACTTCTCTAGCAACTATAGATCTTACTCTAAGCTCTATAACTAGGATAAGGAGAAAGTAATTACCCTAGTTAGCTAATACTATAGCAAACCCTACTAGTAAACCTTTAAGAGCATTTCTACTTAATATAATAATTAGGTATTCCTTAAGGATAACCTCTACAAGATATATAGTATTATAAACCTAAATACTTAATTAAACTTAAATAAGGAGCTCTGAAGCCTTATTTCTAGCCTAGAGATTAGTAACCCTAGATATATCTCTAAGTTCCTTACTAGAGTTAGTAATTTCTAGAATAGAGTAGCTAAGAGAAGGCTATCTATGCTACTTAATATAGAGATTAACTATATTATCTTTTACTACTTTCCTAAATAAACTATAAAGTATATCTTAAAGATCTTTTATAAAGATTATAAAAGTTTTCTCTTAGTTTCTTAGGTCTAGATAGAGATTATAATTACTAGATAGGTTTAGTCTTAATAAATATATATATAGCTATAAAGTATTAGAGAGGATATCTTAGCTAGTATACTAGTTACTATACTTAAATATAAACAATTAAGGGTATTATCTATAAGAGCTAAGCTAAAGGATAAAGTAACTAGTATTTCTAACTAGAAAGCCTAGGTAGATAACTTTATAGCTTATCTTAAAAATATAGAGATTAAGCAGATCAGGACTAGATACTATACTAATACTCCTTAATATAATTATACTATTAATAAAGTTAGTATATATATTACTAATATAACTAACTTCTAGCTTATATAGAAGCTTTTATAGTATAACTACTATAGCAGTAACTTATGTAACTGCAGCTCTATATATAGAGAGTATACCTATATACTCTTTAACCTAAGAGGAGGGAGTTATTTAGGCTTTATAAGCCTTAAGTTCTGCTACTAGCTATAGCTCCTCAGGTTTATAGAGACTATTAACCTAAATACTTACTATATCTATAGTAAAGAGAAGTATCTTACTAGAGACTATAAGGCTACTAGAGCCTTTTTTAATAAGAAACTATACTTATGTTATAGAAGTTACTAGTAGATTGGCACTCTATAAAGCCTGCTCTATATCTAGGTACTAAAGAAGGAGATTAATAAAGACTACTAGTAAGGATAGTATAACCTAATAATTATTTCTTTTCTAATCTTTATAGCTAGTCTAGATAAGACTAAGTAGTTAGAAACTAGTATTCTTAACTTTTATAGATACTTTCTATACCTTTAGGAAGTTAAGTCCTAGCTTAAGAGCTATAAGTAGTTTAATAAGTATACTTAGTATACTATATAAGGAACTATAAAGCTCTCTATCTCTGCTTTAACTATAAGGACCCTTCCTATTAATATAGTGCTCCTAGATACTATCTATAATATCCTTAATATCTATATACCTACTCCTAGTGCCCTAGTAGTAGTTCTCTCTATAGATATAGATATTAATACTATAACTAGATTATAAACTTAGACTTATTATATAATACCTTACTCTGCTACTAGGCCTGAGAAGAGAGTCTATATTATAGACCTAAACCTAGCTTATTTTCCTACTCTACTCCCAGAGCCTTATATAGAGAAAGTTATAGATAAGGATAAGGATATCCTAGCTACTAGTAGCCTCTCTAAGCTTATAGAGACCCCTTAACCTAAGTCTTTTATTATAATATTAAAAGGATAAATCCTTGCTAAGAATCTGTAAGCTAAATAAATAAATAGAAAGGTTACTATCCCAGAATCCTTTCTTTACTAGGTCTAGTATAACTATAATAATATAGTTTATAAATATATAAAGCTAGTTATTTAGGACTATCTTATAAAACAGTAATAGGTAGCTAGATATATTTATATTTATAGAGAGAGACCTGCTTAGCTATATTATAAAGGCTCCTAGATTAAGTAGCTAGCTTATGTAAGAGATTAGGTATTAGAATAATATATAGGCAAACCTAACTCTTATATTCTAGTATAAGGTGCTCTTATAAGTAAAAGCTAGTGCTATTAAAGCCTATATCCAGGCCTAGGTTTATAAGGAAAAGGCTATAATAGTTTAAATACTCTATAAAGCTATTATACTAGTCTAAGAATAGGGTTTAGAGATAATCCTCTCTTACCTAGTATCCTGCCTAACCCCCTTTTCTTTAACTAGCCTCTTTTACCCCTTTATAGATATAATCTATAGTTTTTAAATCTTCTTAAGTAATCTAGTGCTTTCTGTCTTTAGTTAACTACCTCTCTATAGTATAGTAAGTATTAACATAATAGATATTATTCTACCTAGTACTTAGCCTGAGGAGAACCTTAATATATTAGTTACTTTCCTTAATAATTCTATAGAGTATCCACGTTATATAGTAGTTATCTATAGATACTAAGTCTTAAGTATATATGACTTTATTATACTATATTTCTAGGTTACTATAAGGATTAGCTAGTTAGTCTACTTAGAGTAATATAGAATTATTAAGACTAGTACTATTATTAATATTATCTCTAAGAAGTATATTAGCTATAATAGTATATAAAAGAGCATTATCCCTATATATCTTAGAGTCTAAGGCTTTATAAATACTTAAGCTATAGTAACTTTTAAGAGTATAATAGTTAAGGATATCTATATTAGGGGCTATTATATACCTAATATTTCCTTCTTTATTAGCCTATATAGTAAGATATCTAAGAATATAATCCTTAAAGCCCTGGTTATTATATATACGAGGATAATTCTAGAATACTTATTAACTTAGATAATTAGTATCTTTTAGGCTAGTAGTTAGAAAATCTATACTCTATTAGTATTCTATACCTTAGATTTTACTAGTTACTTTACTACTATTCTTTCTAACCTTACTAGCTTCTCCTATACTTAGTAAGCATATTTAGTTTCTATAGAGGAGGGAAAATAGAAACTACTATTACTAATCTTAATATAGTAGCTAGCTTAGTAATTATAGAAATTAATAAATAACTAAGTAAGAGCTTATAACTAAAGCTTTATAACCTAGAAAGCTAGCCTAACCTATATATACTAAAGAAGATATTATTAGTAATTAAAGCTAACTTACTAGAAAGCTTTAACTTCCTAGTCTAAGAAAAATTAGAGGAGGATAAGGAGGTTTTAGTAATATTTAATAAAGATAGTAATACTTTCTATATAATACTTAAAGTTTCCCTTAAGTAAGCTATTATACTAAGAATAAAAGTAGTTATCTAGGCTATTTTAGAATTATAAAGGTATATTTCTAGGTACTAATTCTATAAAAATGAGTAATAGTCTAGCTATTATAAACCCTTTTTAAAAAAGTTCTATAAATATTACTACTAAAGAAAGAGGAAGGAAGCTAACTATATAAACTCTAATTATATACCTAGCTATAAAGTAAAAGAGGTCCTAGCATTTCTAGCTAATATTCTAAGCAAACCTCTCTTTTTCGAGGAATAAGATAAGAATAGAGACTAGCTAACCTATTAGTAAAAGGAGGAACTAATCCCTACTAAGCTATATAATAACACAGAGCCTATATTATTTAGAATAGCTAAGTATCTCCTTATATATAGTAAGGCTACTCTTTTTAGAGACTAGAAAACTACTATTAATATCCTTAATATAAGAGAACCTAAGTATACTAAAGCTCTTAGCTATATAATTAAGGGATTTAACCTAAGTATTTAGAAATAGTATAAGACGTAAGTAGTATATAAGACTAACTTACTAAAGTTTATAACTAGCTAGAAGCTTTAAATACTTCTCCTTTTTACTAGAATATAGCTCTTATTCTTTATAAACCTATTTAACTTAGAGTAGAGGATTAGATTTAATATAGCTAATACTTAGGTATATTACTAGTTTTAATAGAGAGAGAGCCTCCTAGAGAAGGTTCTGATAAGAATACAGAATAAATTATATACTAACTATACTTATAATAATACTCTACCCTTTATATATAGAGAAGTTAATATAATATATAAGATAAAAGATAAGAAAGTCTAGCTAGTTAATAACTTACTTTTTAATAGCTTAGTATCTAAAAGAAACGTAGAGTAGAAGTTAAAAGCCTAGGTAAAACCAAAAGAGAACCTTAGACTAGTATTAAAAAGCATCTTTATAAACCTTATCTAACTAAAGTTTTTAATTATTTCTAAAGAAAAGCAGCTTATAATAAAATACCTTAATAAGATCTTAGTAATAGTAAACTACCTTAGTCTAAAAAAGAAGGAACTACTCTCTAAAGTCCTAAGTAATAGAGAGAAGGCTCTTATATAGAGTTTTACGTATTATAGATCTATTTATCTATCTATAGCTTCTCTATAAGTAATTAAGGTTATTCTTTATAAAGCCTAGTAAGTAAGAAATATACTAATCCTAAAGGCCTTAGAGAATAATATAATAATAATCCTAAACAATAAGCTAAAAAGGATATCCTTAAGCAAAGTTATATAGCTTACTAAAACCCCTTCTTCCTAGTTAGGAAAAAGGATAGGAAGATATATCTTATTACCTCTATAACTAAGGTTAATACTATTACTCTATATAATATAGCTTTACTCCCTTCTAGTAATAAGTTCTTAGAGAACTTTATAATATATATTGAGAAACGTCCTATAGGGCCACATTTAGAGTTACTAAAGAGCTTATTCTATTATAACGAGAGTAGCTATAACGTGGTCGTTTATAACCACAGTCGGAGGAATAACCCTTAGAAGAAGGTAGTTCTAGAGCTGCCTTCGGGTTATATACCGCGCTAGGAACGGGTAATACTAAAGGTATTATAATATACCCCCCTAGACGTAGTAGCAGCTAGAAGAGCGCCTAACTACGTAGTATCCCTTAAAATACCTAAATATAAGGCGATATATCTATAAATAACCTATTAATAAGCTTATTAATAAAAGAGATAATAAAGTAAAGTTATTTATATTAGGTATAGGCGAAGCGTAAATAGTCGCGGTTTTCTACTTTTATAACTATTGCTATTATTATTATAATACTCTTTATTTACTAACTCTTACTAATAGTAATAAAATCTATCGTCTCTTATTAGCTTAAGTAGGGTAGCTACTATTATATTAATTCTAAATAAAACAACCTAGCCGCCCTCTTACCTTCTTAACTCTTCCCTATATATAATATAATAACTATACGTATACCTAACTTTAGTCCTAATAATAACCTTATTACGGCCTCTAGCCACTGCATAGTGATTTTACCTGCTTAAGTGCAACAGACCTTCTAACTCCGCGCCTCCTGATAATATATAGCCTTCGGTCACGTGATCGTAACTTTCCTAACTATAGCTACACTTATACGTACCCGTTACACTAGATAGCCTCACGATCTTTAACTTTATATTAATAATAACGTAGTTTTTAATTATTTAAACTACGAAACTATTAACTTTTCCTCTTACGCACTACCCACGTTGCTAATACTACCTCTATTACTGCTTTATCTGCTAGCTATGCCGTCGTTAGCAACGCTCTCTCTATTCGGCATAAGCTATACTTACTAATATTCAAGCCCTAAGGGGCCTAGGCTACCTCTGCTTTAATAGTGCGGAGGACCTGCTTAAAGAAGGGCTACTTTATAGGGTATATAATAACCTACCTAGCTTCTATTACTAAGTCTACTTACTTAGCTATAATATAATAGCGAGTATCCCCTCTAGGGGTATTAATAAGAGCCCTCTTAAGGGCTATACTAATAATATACTCTCTATATATAATAAAGTAATTAAAGAAGGAGCGGGTTTTATTAATCGTATTAATACTAAACTCTCTAGTAAGCTCTCGCGCGTTATTAGTATTAAAGGGCGTGCCTCGCGCGGGCTTAGCGTTTTTATATATAGGGTCTAGTGCTAATATAGTTAAGATATAATAGGATTTATCGTGGGTTATAGGGATAAGGAAGAGGGAGAGGCATAAGGCCCTGCTCGCAGAGCTTCTTATACTTCTAGCTATAAGAACCTCTTAGGAAAGACCTCTTTAGTTAAGGAGTTACCTCTTATATAGTAGTATTTACCTTTAGTACCTTGCTAGAAGGTCGACCTTTTAGGTTAAGAAGTTATCTTATATAGTAGCTTTCGTAGTACCTTGCTAGAAGGTTTAGCGAGGGCGTTTCTAGGCTATGAGAGCCTTAGTAGCCCGTTTAGCTCTAATATAATTAGCCCTAGTGCAGCGCGCGTCTAACTCTATATAAGGGTTTGCTTGCGAGTAGTAGGAACGTATAGGGTTCCTATATTATTTTCCTTAACTAGTAGAGGGTATAGGTTAAAATACCTATATAGTATTTCCCGAATTATACCTGCGAACTAGGTGAATTTGTTATAGTCTTTTTGCAAAGGGGCTGCGGCGTAATTCCGAGCTTAATAACCTTATTACGCGCGCGCGCGTGCGCCTATAACGCGTGACGATCTTAAAGCTATTATAATATACTAATATATTTATAGATACCTCCTAAAAAGAAGATTAGTTAGGCTATAGCCCTTAAGAAAGCGCGCGCTACTAAAAGCAAGAGCAAAGCTAGGGGTAGAGGGGCATGCCCTCCTCCCCTAGAGAGTAATAATAAGGTTATATATATATTATTCCTTCCTATTATTAATATATAATATACTAATATATTATATAGCGAGTAGAAAGAAGTAGAAGCGACCTATAAGGAGTAGCTCTAAGGGTAAGGGTTTATAGCCTAAGAAGCCCTAGGGTTACCCCCCTAAGTAGTCTAAGAGGATAGCTCCTAGTAAGTTATAATCCCTTTATTATTATAACTATATACTAGAATATTATTAACCTCGTTATTATTATAATCCCTAAGGAGATAGATAAAGAGGAGGGTACTAGTAAGGGTAGTTTAGAGCCCCCTCCTAGCCCTCCTCCCCCTAGTAGAGGTATAGAAGCGGAATAGGTACCCCTATTTAATAAGCGCTACTTTTAGTATATTTTAAGCGAGCTCTTAGGCTTATTAGATAGAAGGTGCTCGCTTAGTATAGTAAGTAAGTATAACTACTATTATAAGGGTAAGGTGCCTTATTAATAGATAAGCGCCCCTATTACTATTATAGCCTACTAATATACTAAAGCTAAGACTTTAGATAACCTAGTAGTTAGAAAGGTAAGGTTTTATACGCGCTTCGTTTCTATAACTAACTTCTAATATAACCTATAGACCCTTATTTATTAGAGAGCTGCGCTCTATAAGGCTATTACTACCTAGAAGGAGGATATCGCAGTAATAAAGAAGGGTAGTAATAATAAGGGTTTAGGTAGGACTCCTAATATAATAAGTAGTTCTAATATATATAGTATTATCGCTCCCTCGCCCGCCCTAGTTCTATTTAGAACGCTAGCGGTTAGCGTAGGTATACCCGCTCCTTATCCGCCTATTAGTAATATAGCTACTATAGTATACTATATAGTTAATAGTCTTATTAGCTTATATTTACTAGAGGTATTACTACCCTTATATAATATCCTAATAGATTAGTACGAGTAAATCCTCTGAGGTTAGGTAGTAGGAAATTAGCGTTTTAGGGCGCCCTTTAGGGCAAGTTATATTCTTTTGCTCCTATAGGAGCGACTTTAAGCTCCCTAGCTAGTAGGCTATAAATTAATTAAAAATTAGGCGCTACTAGCCCTCTTATACTTATCTAGAGTATCCCTCGTTTATTATAATTATTCTTTATATATCCTTTAGATTAAGGAGTAAATAGAACTTCTCGAATTTCTTATAGTTAAGAACCTTTATAAGACTATTAGCTAGTATATTATTCGTTAGTATATATACCACGCTAAACTATCCTCTAGCGTGTTCTTATTATAGCTATATATTCTAAATATTAATATACTATAACTTAGTTAAGATCTATTCCTTTTTACCTACTACGAGACGAATTATTTATTAGTTATTATAATAAATCTTCTAGATATTACTAAGTTCGAGAGCGATATCCCTAAATAGCTTCTAAAGAGCGATTATCTCCTTAGTAGTATATTCGAGGCTTAGAAGCTCCGCTTCTATTATTAACGTTATAACTATAGCCTATTAAGTAGCTTTCTATTAAATTAGCCCTCTAAAGAGCGAGATTATATACCCTTAAGACGATTTCTATATCTCCTTATTATCTATAAATAAAGCGTCGCTTATAATTAGTAGTACCTACCTACCCCCTAAGTTACTAAAGCATATCGCGAGGTAGCAAGTATAATATAGGTACTATATAACCTAGTTAGTAGTAGCGTAGTAATAAGGAGCGGGGTTTATTAGGGATCTTTAGAGTAGGGAATATATAAAAGCAACGTCAGGTCGAATTATAATAGTAATATAGAGTATAGAGCTAATCTTCTCTTAGAAACTCTTTACCTCTAATAGTATCGCTACTATTTTACTCTTTAGAAGCAATAGGTTTAGAAAGGGGGTTACTAGCGCTCTTAAATTAAGCAGATTAAACTTCTTTATAACCCGCTCGATATATTAGTTATAGGAGAGGTATATCTTTTACGCAGCTTAGTTATTAAATGACCCTAATTCTAAGATAATACTTAACTAGGCCTTATTCCTTTAACTTATATACCTCCTTTAGGCTAGTAATTACCCTTTATACTACCTCTTCGTAGTTCCTATAAAATAGGATAAGGAAGTTATCTATATAAAAGATAATAAGAACCTTCTTATTAGTTAACTAGAAGAGGTATAGGTCTTTACTTATAAGCTTAAGGCCTAGGTTCTAAAGGGTTAAGGAGAACTCCTTATACTAGAGTAGTAGCGCGTCCCTTAGCCTATAGAGCGTATAGCGTAGTTCGATATACGTTCTAGGCTACTTAAAGCTATCTAGTAACTTATAAATAATAAGGTCTTTATTTAAGTCCCAGGAGGCGTTTAGGAACGTATTAATAATATTAAACTATTCGACTTTAAGGTCGAATTATATAGCAATTACTATTATTACCCTAAAGGTATAAGTAGCAAGGGTCGCTATATAAGTCTATTTAAGGGGCGACTTCTCTTACTAATTACCCTAAATATAGATCCTTGCTTTATATTAATCGAGGATATTATCCTTATTAAATTTATAGGTAAATACCTACTTTAGAGGGATTAGTCTCTTTATTATTATCCCTCAATTAATAACGCGCTATATATCTATCTAATATAATTTACTTATCTTAACCTTAGCTACTTCTTTAAAGCGAGTTCGGAGCGCCTATAGGAGGCTTAAAAGTTCCTTCTACGAGCGAGGTAGCTTAGTAAGATCGTTAGTAGTAAGATATTTATAAATTATTATAGTTACGCGAGCGGGCTTTATGCTATAAATAGTAGTATAAATATAGCTATAGAGCGTATAGTACCTTATACTAGCTTCTAAGAAGGCCTTCTACTAATTAGGTATAAAAGTCTTAAAGAAGCTAGATACCCGCTCCCGCTCTATATAATACTATAATAAAAACTAGTAACTAGAGCGGGGTTCGCTCTCTATTTATAAGTTACTAGGTAGTAGATTATATAGTTATTAGCTTTAACGAATTTAGCTATAGTCCTCTTAGTTATATACCTAGTTAGACCCCCGTTTAGTATTAGCCCTCTCCTTACTACCCTAGTATAGCTATACTAGTAGATTTAAGGGCTTACTATCTAAAGGTTTATTTTTATTACGCTTACTTACTTTAGAAATATCTTATAAAGCAGGGAGAGGTTTAATTATAATATAGTCCTTAATCCGTTCCCCTTTAGAATTAACTTCCCTAATAGCTTTATCTACGTAGTTTATTTCTAATATATATACTATATCTACTACTCTATTTATTAGGGCTAGGCTTTTATCTAGCTCTAGTATAGGATTAGGGGATAATAGCTACCCCCCCTTCTAGCCTACCTATCCCTTTAGAAGTTTTAGGATTCTTCCGCTTAGAAACTTAGTTATAGGAACGAGGGTTAGTATAGGTAACTATTCTTTAGCTATAAGTATTAATATAGCTTTATCCTTATTTATAACGCCTAAGATCTAAAGTTTAAAGTTAATATATAATACGGGTTCCTCGATCTTATCTACTATATTATAGATAGCGTCTTCTAGGATAGCCTCTTTTACCTTATCCTTTATATAGAAAGTCTATTTATTAGATATTATATTCTATATAATAATAACTAATTATAATATAGAGATCTAGATCCTATATAAGTTATAAGCGTTTAGCACATATCCTACTAGGTATCTAATATATCCCCGCGGTATTACCTTAAAGTCTCTCTTATTAATTCCTCTCTCTCGTTCCCTCTTAAGGGGGTATATATAGTAGCTATAGGTATATATATATCCCTAGTAAGGGCGAAGGTTATAGGTTAGGGTCGCTCCGTTATTAGGTTACTACTAGCGAAAGTACTAGTAGAACTACTCCTCTTTAATCTATAGTAGCGAATACTAGCTATAGTATTTAAGTAGGCTTATATTATAAAGCATTATCGTAGTTAGTACTATCTTAGCCTATAGTTCTATAGGTAAGCTAGCTATAGCGAGTATTTTAATCGTTTAAGTAATAACTTCTTAACTAGCCCGCTCCCCTCTGCTATTTAGTTCCTTTATATATAGAGGGGTTATTTTAACCTCTATTCCTTCTATATAGGTCTATTCCTTATATCCTATATAGCCTATAAGCGAGATTACTAACCTCTTAACGTCTTATCCAATCTTATAAATAGAAAGTCCCTTCTATTAAAATACCTATCGCTTAAAAGTATATAGAGCGAGTATAACGCTACTTTAGGTCTTATTAACGCGTAGAAATATAAAGAGCTAACTAGTATACTTATTCTTAATAATAAGGAGCTATTAGTTCTAGTTAAAGGCTTCGGGGTAGTTAAAGAGATCCCACGCGATTCTATAGTAAGGGTATATTACTTTATCTTCTAACGTTCGTCTTAAAATTACCTATTTAGTATATATAACTATATAATATTAGTACTAAAGGCACGCCGGGCCTTTAATCCTTACCCCCTAAGTGGCGTAGATAAGCTGCTTAAGAGCTTTAGGGCTAAGGTAGCTGCTTTAGAGGTACTAAAGTATTATATTATTACTTTAGTCTAGTAGTAATATAAAAGAGGTCTACTTATATATTATAAGTATATAGTTTATATTATTAATAATAGTATTAATACTTTAGGGGATCCGCCTAGGAATAGGGTATAAGGAACGAGGCTTATATTTAAGGAAGACGAGGTTCGCCTTCCTAATAAGTTTCTTAACTACTACGCTCTTCTTATATATTCTAAAGTAAAGAGTATAGTTATACCCTAAATACTAGATACCTATCTTCTAAAGTAGCGCTTTAGAGATTATATTAATATAAAAGTTCTCTATATATCCTATATTATAGAGTATAAGGTCCTCTATATTCATACTTTCTAAGCTATTAAGAGTATTCTTAATAATCTATATACCCTTAGCAATAATTAGGTATAAAGCTATTTTAGAATTAACCTATTCTCTATTATAATACCTAATTAAGGAGGGGATAAGTAGGGACTTATTATTTACTAGGTATATCCCTCTATAGTTATCTAGGACTATAGACTTATATAGTATATAAGGTCCTAAGTAGGGGGTTATAAAGATACTTAGGTATTCTTCGTCTAAGTTAATTATATTATCCCTAACCTTGTTTATAAGGGCTATATAAAAAGCAATTACTACTATATTAGTAGGGTAGCTTAGGGCTACGTTGGATTTCTTAGATAAACCCTTATTACCCCCCTTATTATTTTAGCGGTTCTTATCCTTATAGGGAACGGCATATAACTAGCCCTTGCGAGTGAATTTAGCGTAAAGGTTAGCAAAGCATAGGTTACTATTTAACTAGTTATAGATCTAAGCTACTTATATATCTATTACTAATATATAGGAGCCCTTCTAGTAATACCTAGTTAGAGCGGCTTCTAAGTAATTATAATTAACGCTTAGCTATTAATAGCTTAACCTATACGGGTACTATTTACCGCTAGATAGGTTATTTATTATAGGAACGTTTAATAGGTTAGCCTCGTTTATAAAGCTAGCTAGCATTATAAAAACCCTAGCGCTTTATCCTCGTAATCTTAAGTAGAGTATAGCCTCGTATAAGAGGTCCTTAAATATATTAGTATATTAGCTTACGTTAGAGATAGGGGTCCCTGCTCGTTCCTATTTAAGGATATTTATAATCTCTATATTAGCCTAAGTAGGTATAAAGTAATAACTTACTACTTAAAGAAAAGTTTTTAAAGTAAGGGTACTACTCGCTTTAAGAAGCTTAAGCTAAGTAATATAAAAATAGACGCCCCTAAAGTCTTTAATCTAGGTATTAGGATTAATACTCCTATTCGCTTTCTTAAGGACCTAGGTATACTCCTCTTAAATAGTAATAAGGGTACTAGCCTCGCTTAGAGCATAATAACGCTTAAGATTAATAATAAGGCTACGAAGGGTTATATCCCCTTTAGTAAGAAGTTCTATATATATAGGTATAATAATATTATAAGTAATAGTCTCTATTACTAGATAGTTAATATACTCAAACTCTTAATCCTCGCAGGTTCGCTTAGACTCCTATATAGCGAGCGAATAAAAGTACTCTAGGTACTATTCCTATATACCTATAGTATTCTTATTAATTATAACTAGGGTAGTTAGAGGCTAAAGGGGTTATAGTTTATTTATTATCTATATCCTAGAGGTAGTATTAGTAGTAGCCTCTTCTAGAGCCTCTTAGTTAAGTAGAGCAACGTAGTAATTATAAGCGCTCTTCTCTTATAGGTACTAGGTATTAGTATCCTAGTTTCGCTTAGTAATATATATATCAAGGGTTTCTAATAAGGTTTTACCTAGGCGTAAAGATCCCTTAGGGTTATCTAGGTTAATATACTTCTAGACTCTAGTAGCTTAGGCTTTAGCCTAGATTATTATATACTAAGTAGCGAAGTCCCTGCGTATAATTAGATAGTATAATACTATTATAATAGTAGTAGAAGATATTATAGTTAAGGTTATTTAGAAATAGAGGATAGTATATATATAGAGGAAAAGAAGAAGTAAGAGAGAGGAAGAGAGGAAGTTTTAATAAGTACTTTTAATAGTAAAGGCTTATTTTAAAATAGTAGTTAGAGGTCTAGTTAGAGCTAGGCTTATAATTATTAAGAAACATCCTATAGGGCTATATTTAGAGTTACTAAAGAGCTTATTCTATTATAATAAGAGTAGCTATAATATAGTCGTTTATAACCACGGTCGGAGGAACGACCCTTAGAAGAAGGTAGTTCTAGAGCCGTCTTTAGGTCACGTGCCGCGCTAGGAACGGGCGATGCTAAAGGTACCACGATAATATACTAGCTTCTCTTATTACTAAACTTCTTTTCTAGGTATAATTAAGTCTTGCTAGATCTATAGAGCTATAATATTATAACCTTTAAAAGCTGCTAAGTTTGCTTGCTTAGCTCTAATGCTATCGCGCCTTATGGAGTCCCCTATAGGGGTATTAAGGTAAGCCCTCTTAAGGGCTATGCTAATAATACGCTCTCTATATATAGCGGAGTAGTTAATAAAGGAGCGGGTTTTATTAATTATATCGAGGCTAAACTCTCTAGCGATCCCCTCTATGTTATTTATACTAAAGGGCGTGCCTTACTCGGGCTTAGTATATTTATATATAGGGTCTAGTGCTAATATAGTTAAGGATTTATCGTGGGTTAGATAAGGATATAGAAGAGGGAGAGGTATAAGGCCCTACTTATAGAGCTTCTTATACTTCTAGCTATAAGAACCTCTTAGGAAAGACCTCTTTAGTTAAGGAGTTACCTCTTATATAGTAGCGTTCGTAATACCTTGCTAGAAGGTTAACCTTTTAGGTTAAGGAGTTATCTTATATAGTAGCTTTCGTAGCACCTTGCTAGAAGGTTTAGGAGGGCGTTACTATAAGAGCCTTAGTAGCCTGTTTAGCTCTAATATAATTAGCCCCGGTGCGGCGCGTATCCGACTTTATATAGTAATATTTAGAGGGTTTACTTGCGAGTAATAGGAATATATAGGGTTCTTATATTATTTTCCTTAACTAGTAGAGGGTATAAGTTAAAATAGTGTTTCCCGAATTATGCCTGCGAACTAGGTGAATTTATTATAGTCTTTTTACAAAGGGGCTGCGGCGTAATTCCAAGCTTAATAACCTTTATAATACTAATTAGCCTCCTTTAGATATATACCCTGCCTTAAGAAGCTACTAACTTAGTAACTTAGTTTATAAAAGTTATAATATAAATTCTCTATAACCTAATCCTAACCTGCTATAAAGCTTTCCTTAATAATATAGCTATTAAGGGCCCTATCTTAAAATATAATAATAAAGAAGTCCCTAGTTACCCTAGACTATATAGATATATTCTAGAATATATCTAGAATATTAATAAGGTTCTTATTAATATTAAGTTAGCTAGCTATATTATTCCTATTAAGAAATTATAGTAAGCTTAGTAATCTATTACCATTATAGAATATATATATAGTACTAATAGCTAAAAGCTAGAGAAATTAAAGATTATTAAGATTAAGAAATAGGGGGTCTATAATAATCTCACTAACCTTAGATCTTTTCTTAGTATTATAATATTCCATTAAGCTTAGGTTTAAGGGCTTTTAGCTATAGCTAGGCTATTTATAGCTCTTTTAAAAAAGAATATTCCATTTAAATAGGATTAGCCTTAGTAGTTAGCTATAGATACTTTTAAGGATTAACTTATCTCTGCTCCTATTCTTATTAAGCTTAACTATAGCCCTAATATAGGTAAGATCTACTTTATAGTTAACACTAGTAGCCTTAGTTAGGGCACTATTCTTAGTTAATATATTCATAATAAGTATATAGTTTCTAGGTATAAGAGCAGCTTATAGGCTAGCGCAGAGCTAAACTATAATACTAGGAAAAAGGAGTTAAGAGATATACTTAAGGCTCTTAAATAAGTCTGCTTTTATCTCTATAGTTATTATTTTATACTAGAGATAGATACTAAGACTCTTATTACTTAGCTTAATAGCACTATCTCTAACCTGCCTAGAGCTTTTATTATCTAATAGATCATATAGATTTATATATTTAACTTTAAAGTTAAGCACCTACCTAGAAACTAAAATACTATAGCTAATAGAGTATCTTGTAAACCTAGTAAGCTACTAAATAAGCTTAACTAAGATACTAAAGGAGAAATTAATAACTAGATTAATAAGTAACTCTTCTTTATAGACCTAATTACTATCCCTTTCTTTAATAAAGTATAGGTAGATAGAAATAAGGTTTACTTTACTAAGATCCTTATTACTAAAGTTAATAATATTCTATAAAAGTTCTTAAGGCTTATAGATATCTCTAATACTATACTAGATACCTCTTTATACTAGAATTGCTACTTATATTAAATTACCTACTACCTTAGTATCTTAAGATAGCTAGATAGAATTAAGCCTAGTCTTTACTATAAGTTTGAGGGGAAGGCTAGGAAGTTTTTCCTAAAGAATAGGTTATTACTTATATATCCTAGTATATATAAGCCTACTCTATAATAAGTTATAAATAATTTATAAACCTAAACTAAGCTTATTATAAAAGTATACTAAGAAAGTAAGTATAGAGAATATAATATAGTTATTAAGTAGTTAGTAGAGCAGTACTACTAGTATAGCCTTTACTAGTAAGTTAGTAAATAAGTCTATATTTATAAAGATTATTAAAAGTACAGGCCTAGGTATATAGATAACTCTCACTATTTCGTAGCACTCTCAGAGCTACTATTTACTTATATAGCATTAGATATATAGAAGGTTAGTAAATAGAATATAGTTAAAGCCAAGTGCCTCCTAATAGGATAGATAGAGGCTTAGTAGATATAGCAAGCTAACTCTTATCTTATTACTAAGTTTATATGGAAAAACGCTATTTATTACTATAGGCTCTATAGTATACTTATTATTAATAGAGATCTAGAAAATAAGAGCATAGTTATTAAATTTAACTATAAGTATAGGCTTAAGCAAAAGGTTACTACTATCTATAACCTATATACTAATAGCACTATTAAAGTTAACTACTAGACTATTATATATACCCTCTCTACTTAGATAAAGAATATAGGTAAGGACTTCTAGCTATCCTTCTAAGCTATACTATTTACTAATAGAACTTCTATGAAGGCCTTAACTAGCTATAGCCCCTTCTACCTACTCTATAAATATAAAGCTATAACCTTAATAGAGACTTTTATACTAACTTAGAGAGTTCTAGTATAGAACTAAGTAATAATACCTAAAGAGAAGCTTCTTATATAGATAAGAGCTTTTAAGTAACTTAATAAGAACTATACTACTATATAGAAGATAATTATAGCATAGTATAAGTATATTATAAATAGATTTAATTACTAGAAATACTATATCTTATATAGCTAGGAATTAGGAGTAGGTAACCTTATCCTAGTATTTAATATTAAATAGTATATAGATAAGTCTTTAAATACTAAGCTTAACTACTATTAAAAAGGTCTCTTTAGGATCTATTTAAAGGCTCTTAATAATACTTTATATTATCTTAAGACCCTTATAGAGAAACCTCTTTATAGGCTAACTTATACTAGAACTACCTAAAGAAGCTTATTAAGGCTCTAGAAGGTTTTTAGGAGCTAGATAATATTAACTAGGGTATATATAACCTTATAGACTAACTTAATAAGATTTACTCTATCTATAGTTACCTCTACCTTAATAAAGATAATAAAGAGGAAGTACAAGAACCTTTTACTAACCCTAATAACACTAGCTCTCTATTAATACGTAATCTAGATAGCAATATTCTATAATAGATTATATACTTAGTAATATATTTATAGGCCCTAAAGAAGACCCTTAACGAAATAAGAGTAATATAGAAACTTTATACAGAGCTTTAGGTATTTAACTTAGTTAAGGATAGTTAGTATACTAAGATAGGGAATAACACTATATAGTTTACTAGAACTAACCCTAATATAGAAAAATAGTTCTTTTTATATCTATAATAAATAAGGCTTATACTCCTAGAGAGAGCCTTACTATACTCTTTACCTTAGTTACTTAATTATAATTACCTAGCTTAGTATATTAAAACAAACTATAGAGATAATACTAAGGCTAGCCTACTTATACTTATATTATCCTGCTTAGTATTTAGATCTTTCCTTATACCCTTATAGACCTAGTCTTACCTAATATCTAGCTTAAGTATTATTATTATACCTAGAGTTATATTACTAAGGTTATTACTATGCTTATAGCAAGTTCTGCTATATAGAATATATTAAGGGTATACTATAACCTTTCTAGTAACTAAGGTATTCTATCCCTCTCTATTACTATCTAGGTATTCCTTACCTTATCCTAGAAAACACTCTCTTTATAAGTCTCTTACCTTAACTAGATAGCCTCTTATTATAAATACTAGATCCTAACTTATTATTGCTTAAGGATCTTTAAGTTATAGTTTAACTTTAATAATTTAGCTATATCTATAGTGCTTAGTTAGTTATTTTTATACTATTCCCGGGTTAGACTGCAGTATTTAGTATCCTAAGGAGGGTATATCTCTGTGTAATATTATATTACTTTATATTATCTATCTACTTTCTTTAGTTTCTACTTCTATAGTAATTATTTATTTATTTTATATTTATAATAATATTCTTATTCCTAAATTAGCTTTTTGCTTATCTTTTTATATAACTATAGCTTTATATAGGTAGTTAGGTTAGTAAGTTTTCCTAGCTAAAGATAGTTATATTACTAAGAAAACTAGAGATAGAAAACCCTCTTACTTATATTTTAGGGTGCTTTACTATATTAGAAAGGTATTACTATAGCTAGTTAAGTTTACTTAATTTACTAAGGCTTTATATAAGTTTTCCTAATTTTTCCTATATTATTTATATAAGAGTATATATATTAAAGTATTTTAAAGTTAAATAAGGAGGATTTTATTTATTATTTTATATTTTTAGGTCTATAAAGATTACTAAGTATATAGAGTATTATATTAGTTCTTCCCTTTTCCTGCTCTTTTCCTTTAAACTCTAGTTAGGATATTAAGCAGCTCTCTCTTATTAAGAACAGGGATATCTAAATTAGTTAGAGAGTAACTAGTAAGGATAAATAGTAACCTAGACTTATACTCCTTTAGCTAAGTTTTATAATACTCTATTATAGTTCTAAACCCTAGATAATTTATACTAGCTCTTATTATAATTTACTAGTTAATCTAGAACTAAGTAACTACTCTCTTAAATTTACTATTCTATTACTCTAGACCTCCTATACTATAGCTAAAAGCCTTATAGTTCTCCTTAGAGTTAAAGAAATACTTAGAATCTTATTTATAGTAAAGATAGTTAGTATAAGTATTACTAGGTATACTTATATACTTAAAGTATAGCTTATTAAGCTCGGAATTACGCCGCAGCCCCTTCGCAAAAAGACTATAACAAATTCACCTAGTTCGCAGGTATAATTCGGGAAATACTATATAGGTATTTTAACCTATACCCTCTACTAGTTAAGGAAAATAATATAAGAACCCTATATATTCCTCTTACTCGTAAGCAAGCCCTCCTATAGAGTCGGACGCACGCTATACTAGGGCTAATTATATCAGAGCCGAACAGGCTACTAAGGCTCTCGTGGCCTAGAAATACCCTCGCTAAACCTTCTAGCAAGGCGCTATAAAAGCTACTATATGAGATAACTCCTTAACCTAAAAGGTTAACCTTTAAGTAAAGTACTAAAAATAAAAGCTACTATATAAAATAACTCCTTAACCTAAAAGGTCGACCTTCTAGTAAGGTATTATAAATACTACTATATAAGAGGTAACTCCTTAACTAAAGAGGTCTTTCCTAAGAGGTTCTTATAGCTAGAAGTATAAGAAGCTCTGCTATTATAAGCAGGGCTTTATACCTCTCCCTCTTCCTTATCCCTTAACTATATTAATACTAGACCTTATATATAAAAACGCTAAGCCTATACGAGGTATACCTTTTAATACTAATAATATATAAGAGCTTACTAGAGAGTTTAGTATTAATATAATTAATAAAACCCGCTCCTTTTTTAATTACTCTATTATATATAGAGAGCGTATTATTAATATAGCCCTTAAGAGGGCTCTTATTAATACCCCTAGAGGGGATACTTACTATTATATTATAGCTAAGTAAGTAGACTTAGTAGTAGAAGCTAGGTAAGTTATTATATACCCTATAGAGTAGCCCTTCTTCGAGCAGGTCCTCTATACTATTAAGGTAGAGGTAGCCTAGGCCCCTCAGGGCTTAAATATTAGTAAGTATAGCTTGCGCTAAATAGAGAGAGCGTTGCTAATAATAGCATACCTATAAAGGCGTTAGCTAACCCGATTGAATAAGAGGACTATAAAGATAGTAATAACTTCTAGCGGACGAAGTAGTAATAGAGGCGGTATTTAATAGTAGCGCGGGTAGTACGCGAGAGGAAAAGTCGATAGTTTTATAGTTTAAATAATTAAAAACTATATTATTATCGATATAAAGTTAAAGATCGTGAGGCTATTAATAGGTATATATTAGTATAGCTATAGTTAGGAAAGGTAGTCGGCAAGATCACGTGACCGAAGGCTGTGTATTATTAGGAGGCGCGGAGTTAGAAGGTCTATTGCACTTAAGCAGGTAAAATCACTATGCAGTGGCCAGAGGCCAAGTATAGCTTATGAATCTAAGCCCTAGTAACCTTATTATAAAGAGAGTAAGTATACCATTTATAGCTATCCTAAAAAACTATATTATAATTACTATTAGCTTAAATATAGAAGCTATAGCTAACCTTAGGTTTATTAGGATTAATTATCTTTACTAGCTAGAGTCTAAAAGTACCTATAATTACTAAAGTAATAAAGATATATCTATAGAATAGTAGTCCCTTTTCTATTATACTCTAGTAGCAGGAACTAGTATAAGCCTCCTAGAACTAATAAATAATAATCTTAGAGTTATCTAAAAGGAGGACTTTTATATAGAAGTCTACTTTATAGTATAATTAGGAAGGCTCTAGAAACTTAAGTAAGTATTATATAAGGGATACTATAACCTATATAAGAAGGTTAGTAATATATAAAGTAAGAGCTAGAGAGGTAAGTCTACTTACTATAAAAGAGTTAATAGATAGCTTAATATATAGAGGAGAGCTATAGTCTCTCTTATTAGGAACAGGTTTATTTATAAGAAGCTAGAAGATATGCTTCCTTAGCTAAGTTAGTATATAAGGATTACTAGGATTTTTAATAAAAGCTATAACTAATAAGTACTAAAGAAGGCTTAAGGTTATGCTTTATAGATATAAAACTACTTCTATTATATTATAAAAGAAGAGAGAAAAGCTAGAGAGCTAGAGGAGATATAGTTTAGTTATATAACCTAGTTATCTACCTCTTATTAAATTATTTACTTAATAGGTTAAGCCTTCTTTATAGTTAAAAAATAATTAGATAAGAAATAAAATTAATCCGTATAACTAGCTCCTTTTACTACCTATTCTTATTCTATCTCTTTATTCTAGTTTATAGATAATTAGTAACTAGCTATTTACTCTTCTTTAACCTTGTAAGAATAGGTATATAGGTAGCAAAAGGGGCGGTAAAACAGCCTGAATAATAGATATTAATAGGCTGAGTAATATGGTGATCAAAGCTGATAAGTTTAAGCATAAGGAGGTATTTTCCTTGGAATTAATTGATGGTATTAATAATGTTATTATTGATGATATTGTTGATGATGATGTTGTTGTTTCTAAGTTATAGATCCTACCCTCATGAAGTGAGGGGTAAGATATTCTAAAACGTAACTGTAAAGCAGTAGCTTATTAAGCAGAAATCGCGCTCGGATCACTATGTGGTCCAAAGCTAAGGATTATAAGTATATATATATATATAAGGTTATTGTTATTATTAGAATTTATATAGATTTTTAAAGTATTTATTCCATGAAGGAAATACTTTTATAGTTATTACTTTATGTTTTATAGTTATTAAAGTATTATTAAGGAGATATTATATGGGTATATAACTATATATACTATAGTTATTTATTAAGGTTTATATAAACCTTATAGGATTATTATAAAACTTTTAGGATTATTATAGAACTTTTAAGATATACCTTCGGTATTCTTACAAACCTATATATAAATACCTATTTTATTCCTTTTAATATAAATAAACTTAACTTATTAATAATTAATTTAGTATTATAGACTAGCTTAATTTATACTCTAAGCTCTCTTTATAGACCTTTAACTATAAATTCCTGCCCTAATCTATACTTACCTAGATATAACCCTTCTTTATAATTTTATAGTTCTCTATTTTTCTATACTACTTATACTCCCTTTTTCTCTTACTAAAAGCTTCAATTAGGTCTATAATTGCCTCTAATTTTTCTATTCTTAATAATATCTTTACCTAAGAGTTTCTCTACTAAGATTACTAATATCTAGGTTAAGGAGACCTTTCTTATTACTACTTTAGAGAAGTTTTCTTAGAAATAAGATAAGTAAGATAGTAAGCCCTTAGTGACTATAGTTATACCTACTAACTCTACTCTCTTTGGGAAAGCTCTCAATACCTTAGCTATAAGAATTAATAAGTAATACTTAGCTAGCTAAGCACTTCCTTTCTACCCCTAATTTCCTCTTAAGCTAAATAAGAATCTTAAGTATAAAGAGCTTTAGTAGCTTTATTCTAGTGCCTCTATAGCTTAACTTTATATTTATCTCTAATAGTCTTAACGTATTAGGTTTTAATAACTAGGATAAGCTAAAGAAAATAAAGAAGAACTAGCTATAGTAGTTAACTTATTTAATTTATAAGAAACTATCTAGACTAAGACTTTCTCTTTAGCTATTAATATAGAGGCTAGTTTTTAACTTCTTATCTATAACCTTTCTAATAGAATTAGCCTTATTAGCTAGTACTATACTTTTACTAATACTAGGATTAAAGATAGCAGAGCTATTATATAGAAAAGCTAACTTACTATCCTCATTCTCTAATTACTAGCTAAGATAAGTACTAGTAAGGAGGTAGGTTTCTACTCTACCCTGCTTATTAACTAACTTCTAGAGTATTTTTACTTTTATAATAACTTTTAGTATAATAAAAAAGCAGAGTCATATCTTAAAACACTAATTAGGTTTATAATAGCTATCTATAAACCCCTTAATAGTATAATATCTATTCTTAAGTACTTAGTTAAGGTTATCTAAGCACCCTAACTCTAGAAAGGGTAGCTATAAATATTAAATATACTCTGCTTTAAGTAGCTTTACTACTATATATAACTAGAGTTAGCTAAGTACTAGACTAGTCCTTTCTTTAAAGAAATCTTTAATATATAGATAAATTAAATTTATTTCTAAGTTCTATAATAGAGATCTAGAGATAGATAGTATAGTCTTTCTAACTCTATTAAGAACTGCTAATAGGACTAAGTATATTAAAAGGATTATCTCTCTACTATATAATAAAAAGATTTAGAAGATAATTTCTACTTAGGACTCTATAATCTCTAATTCTATATTTATAGATAGATTAACTCTAGTATAGCTCTACCTTAGATACCTTAAAATACTTAATCTTAACCCTAAAGTATCTATGCTTAATATTTAAGTTATAGAAGCTTTCATACCTATTAATATACTTATCAAGCCTCTTATAGACCTAAACCTAAGTCTACCTGGGATTAATAGTAATAGAGTAAGAGATATTATTAATAATTACCTTATAGTTAATACTATATAAAACCAGGCTTACTAGAACAGGATTATTACTAAGATATATTAAGAGAATAAATAGATAGGAGAGAGAGCCTTTAACCTTTATAATAATAAGCCTTCTCTTTATATAAATCTTAGTCCTTACTATGCTAATAACTCTAGATAGCTAGTTTATATTAATAACCTTTATAGTAGCTCTAAACCCCTATTTATAAAGCTAGCTAGTAATTCTAGACTACTAAAGAATAAGATAGAGAAAAAGAGGATACCTAACTAGTATATTAAGGTAAGTAAGGATACTATACTATCTTTATAGACCTAATTCTATTATAGATTTAATATAACTAGAGAATAGGCTAAGTAGTCTTTATTAATTACCTAATACTACCTTACTTACCTCCATAATATTTAAGGATAGCTTATAATAGGGAACTTTCTTAAGGCAGAGAAAATATATTACCTTATAGAGTTAGATATATATATAGGTTAGGTAAGTATATATAAACCCTGGGAAGATAAGTTACTTAGTAGATAAGAGTAGCACCTTCTCTTAGCAAGCACTAGGTCTTAATATTATTAATTATAAACACTTGTTATAACCTGCTTACCTAGTTAGATATTACTATCTTTTATATTTAATATAGTAGACATTACTAAGCTATAATAATAATAAACTAGGAGAGAGGGATAGTTTACTATATTAATTTAATATAGAAAAGGGACTTTAATAAACTCTTTATATAAGCTATAGAGAACCTCTACTAGTACTATAAGCTCCTTAGAGCCCCTATTAATATTTATATTTTCCTTTAGAAAAATACTATAGTTAGATCTTAACCTTAATAGTAAGAAATATAGATATATAGCCTTAGAGCAGTAAATTGGGTTAGAGTATATATTTATAAAGGTATTATTAATAATATAGCTTTAGCTATAGCTAAGGAGAGTATAGCTAAGAAGAATTAATCCTATATTATTAACTAGTATATCTTAAAGATTACTACTAAGTTTATAAAGTGCTCTATAATCTATAGAAATAAGCCTTTATATATACTATAGCTAGACCTATTTATAGTAGAGTTATATAGTAACTTTGGTAATATATAGCTCTTAGAGCCTAGTCCCTCTTTCTTCCTATCTCTTTCTAAGGTACTAAGGCTTTTTATAAAGACTTTTACCTTATACTATATAGAAGGTTAGGTTAGTAAACCTAATAGCAAGAAGCCTATTTCTTATTACCCTAGTAAGGCTAGCTCCCACACTATTATAGACCTAGACTTACACAGCCTTCGGTCACGTGATCTTGCCGACCACCTTTCCTAACCACAGCCTGGTGGCTTTCGCAGCACCTTGCTAGAAGGTTCAGGAGGGCGTTGCCACGAGAGCCTCAGTAGCCCGTTCGGCTCCGATATAATCAGCCCTAGTGCGGCGCGCGTCCGACTTTATATAGTGATATTTAGAGGGTTTACTTATAAGTAGTAGGAACGTATAGGGTTCCTATATTATTTTCCTTAACTAGTAGAGGGTATAGGTTAAAATACCTATATAGTATTTCCCGAATTATGCCTGCGAACTAGGTGAATTTGTTATAGTCTTTTTGCGAAGGGGCTGCGGCGTAATTCCGAGCTTAATAGACCTAGACTTACTAACTTTTAGTTTTTATAGCACCCCCCTGCTTTTTAGTAATAATAACTTTAGCCTTATAGACCTAGGTTTAACTCTTTTATTTTAATAGCTAGGCTATCTAATACTAGGTAAGAAATAACCACTTTATACCTTTTTACTCTAGCACTATACTAGACTATTATTACTAGGGAGCACCCTCTATATCTAGCCTTATTTAATATTCTTAAGCCTATCTATAATAGCTATAAAAACTGTATTATAGAGTAAGTTAATTACTAGTAATAGATTAAAGATAATATCCCTAAGAGTAACTATAGTTACTACTTTTTATAGCTACCTAGCTAGTATAGTTAGGAATAATATAAGCAAGGTTTAGATTAGGATAAGGCTTATAAACCTATAGAGGATATACCTAGATAGAGAAGGCTAGGATAGTATAACTATAAAAGGAAGTAATTATATCTATAATTACCTAGGAAGAGTAATTAGGCAGTATAGAGAATACCTTTTTCTTTATATATAGTAGTTTTTATTTATATTATTTTTCTTTAGTATATAGTCTTCTTTATAAAGTATTAAGATAAGACTATAGAGGATAATTAAGATAGAGTAGTCAAGTTAACCTATTATAAAACTGCCTAGACTTATATATTAGTTAGTATACTATAGCAGGGCCTTTACCTTATATAGAGAGGAGAGGAGAATAGTTAGATAGGAGGAGAATTATAACTAATACTATAATATAGTCTGCCTTATTATTTAGAAGCTTTTACTAGTTTTGCTTATTAAATTATATCTATAATAATAATTCTGCTTATAGAGAGACTCTTTTCTTTATTCTAGAGCCTTTAGATATAAAGCAGTAAAATTATAGTATTTCTATATAAGTGTGTAGGAGTATATGGTTTTGTTATTTTTATCTTTAGGTTCTTAGCCTATTTCACTACTTAGGCCTAGAACTAGCTAGATCTAGTTACCTAAGTAAAAGAGATTAGAATACTATATTTCTTACTTAAAGAGCTTAGAATTATCCTTATTACTAAGGTCTATAATAAGCTAGCTATTCCTAAGGGTTCTAGTAAATTGCTTAGACTATATACTACTTTTATAAACTGCTATAACTTAGAGAATCTACTCTAAGTCATATAAACTACTTTAGATACTTTCTTTCTAGTAGTAATACTTAATAAGATCCCTAGCTGCTTTTATAGATAATATTATAGATAGACTTTATAGAGCTATAGCTATATTTAATAAATATTTATAGGCTTACTAAAAGATAGCCTTAAGGATTATAAGATACTAAAGGATAAAGCATACTATATATAGGAAATAGTAATATTTCTATAGTAGGGGTATATTTATAATAACCTTATATATATAGAGTAGATTATAACGAAGTCTTAGAAGAGTGGCTAGTTCTTATCTAACTATAGCTATAGTAGATACTATAGTAGTAGCTAGAGTAAGTATAGTAATAGAGGTAGCACTAGTAACTAAGAGTAATTTCTTAATAATATTTCCTGCTATATTATTAACTAAAGCTTTCTTAAAGATAAAAGCTAAGTACCTTAAGTTTATTCTATAGTATTTATATTCTTTAAGGAACTATATACTCTCTCTAATAGTATTATTCTAGATAACTATAGAGCTTTTTATATTATTAATAATAAGAGAAAGCTAGTTCCTAGTACCTTTATATACTTATATAATAATAAGCTAATTAAAGTTAGTAGTATAAGTATACTAATTATTAAGAGAGGCACTTAGGTTATCTAGGGTATATTTAAAGATACCTTAATAGGTAAACAGAATGCTCTAATCCTTAATAATATTACTATTATTAAGAATATATATATTAATATTATCTTAGAATTGCTCCTCTTTAAGATAGGTATTTAGTATGATAGTTATAACTATACTTTATAGTATAGTAGGCTAGGTAGGCTTACTTATAGAAAGTAGCTACTATGTAGGAGTAACCTAGTTTTCTTTAAATATAACTCTATTTCTGCTTGCCTGCCTTATTCTAGTATTTCTATAAGTAGTATAGGTATTATAGCTTTCTTAAATAATAAGAAGCTAATATACTCCTTATACTACTATATAGCTAAAAGGACTAATAATATATAAGTATAGTACCTCTAAGCTAGTTACCTGGGCTAGAGTATTCTTAAATACCTTATATACAATACTTAGGGAGTGAGGATTAAGACTCTATTATATATTTAATATAAATTCTATACTTAAGTATATATATAGTAAGTCATCTTATATAGTATATCTAAGGCTAGATCTCTCTATTTCTATTATTATATAGCTTAGGATCTCTTTAACTACTAGAAACTTAGTAAACTATATACCTAGATACTTCTTATTATGGATAAGTATAATAAAAGACTCTTTCAAATTCCCCTAGTCTTAGAAAGTATAATAAAGTATTTAAGATACTCTAGATTTTTAAATACTAGGTATAAAGATAGCAGGGCCTTAGTATTTATAAGATTTACTATAATATTAAATATATTATTATTACTATATAAAGCTTTACCTAGTATGAATAATAGGTAGAAGAGCTTAGAATTAAACTTAAGCTTCTATTAGTAAATACTAAGAAGCTAGTCAGTAGTAGAGAGTATACTAGCTTAGAAACTATCTTAAAAGTGCTTATAATAGTAATATCTACTTACTTACTAAAGTATTTTATCTTAGAGACTCAGAGAGTAGTAGTCTTTATCTTTAATATTAATCTATATACCATAAATAACTAGTAAAGCTTTATTTAGATAGAACTTAAGTAGTTCTAGAACTACTTCTAATAGTAGTAACTAGACTTTATACTTACTATATACTAAGATCTATACTTATACTAGGGAGGCTTATATATCTATAGCTATAGAACTTATTCTCTAAAAGGGGGTTATAAAAAGATATTAAGGGATACTATTATAAAGTTAACCCTAGGGCCTATCTAGGATACTTTATAAAATATATACTAGAGATATATAACCTATATAAGATCTAGGTTTCTGTACTTAACTAGGTTATGATTATATATAATATATACTTTAATAAGTTAGAATTCTATTCTCTGGATAATAAGAAGGAGGCTATAGATATCTAGAGTACCTAGATAATTATTAATAAGGTTAAAATATTTATTAAATTCTCTAATATAGTTTTTAAAATCTTAGAGATACTTAATAAAGTAAATAGTAACTTTATAATAAATAGATAAATTACTAATAAGCTTAAGTGTTCTATACTAGCTACTTTTTATAGTTTAGAAATGCTTTATATTACTGCTATAATATAGTTTAAGGATATACTAGCTAGGATATAGGGAGGACTGCTTACTCCTAAATAAACTTCTAATTTTAAAAGTATACTAGGATTAAGTTTAAACCCTTTTATAGTACTAGAGCTCTACTCTAAAATATAAAGTGCTATTACTATGGATATAGATCTATATTTACCTATTTTAAATATTTGAGAACTAGCTACTTAGGTATTTATAAAGAAGGAGAGTTTATAGTAATCTAGATAAGACCTCTCCTGAGTAACTAAAATAGATTCCTAATCTATTTATTATTAATATTAATAAAGTAACTATAGATCTCTAATATAATAAAGCACTAGAGAGTAGTATCTAAGAGTCTTCATAAGTCTTTGTTTAGAAAACAGCTTACTAAATAACTACTAGAATGCTTTTTATAACTTTTATACCTAATTAGCATAAAGCTATTATAGAAAGCACTTTTATATATAAAACTCTATACTTTACTATTATAGTATATTTATAGAATAACTCTAAGATATGCCTAAATACCAAGCAGAAGATAATATATTTTATAGAAAACCTTTTAAAGCCTCTAAGTAACTACGTTAAAGCTAGGAAGCTAAGAGAGCTGCTATAAGGTATATTTTAAGAAGCTATAAATAAGGAAATTAATAGGTTTATAACTAGGAAAACCTAGTTTATTATTAACTAGTCTAAGATATACTTAAAGCTTCTTTTTTAAAGTAAGTATATATCTATAAGTTCTAAGATAACTACCTTAATATTTATAAAGCGTAAATCTATATAAGAGGAAATATATAAAATACCTTCTCTCTTAGCTTAATCTATATTACTATACTTATAGCCTAAAGCCTATATATAGTAATAGTAATTATAGTCTAGTTTAATCATAAGATACTTTAATTTAATATTATTAATATATTCCTAAATATAGATATTAACTTAGATAGAGAGCTAGTTACCTACTACTTCCTAGATAGCTTTAAGTAAGCTAGTAAGATTATAGAGCTTAATAGAGCTCTATATAGCTTAAAGGATATGCTTTTTCTATAGTATAAGGAACTCTCTATAGCTTTATACAAGCTTAGGCTCTTTCTATATAATAAGAAGCCCTGCTCCTTTTAAGTATTATAAAGCCCTAATCCTATTCTATATTAATAATATCCTTGTTTTGTTTTATTAAAACTATGTTTCTGAAGCTTAAGAGCTTATATAAGAGATTAAGAAACTATATAAGCTATATAAACTAGGCTTTGTTAAATAGTACCTTAGGATATATGTTATATAAGACTAAGTAGCTAAAAGGATTTACCTAGTCTATAATTAGTATATTAAGACTATTATAGAGTGCTTTAGCCTCTATAATAGTATCTTCCTAAGCATTTCTATACTAGTTATTAAGTTTACAAAGAACCCTAGTGAGGCTATAATTACTAAAGTTAAGGATTACTAATTACTTATTAAAAGTATTCTATATATAGTGATAATAATATAGCTTAAAGTAGCCTTTACTATAGTATAACTCTCCTGCTTTTTTATTAAGCTCGGAATTACGCCGCAGCCCCTTCGCAAAAAGACTATAACAAATTCACCTAGTTCGCAGGTATAATTCGAGAAACACTATATAGGTATTTTAATCTATACCCTCTACTAGTTAAGGAAAATAATATAGGAACCCTATACGTTCCTACTACTCGTAAGCAAACCCTCTAAATATTACTATATAAAGTTAGATATACGCTATACCGGGGCTAATTATATTAGAGCTAAATAAGCTACTAAGGCTCTCGTAGCAACGCCCTCGCTAAACCTTCTAATAAGGTGCTATAAAAGCTACTATATAAGATAACTCCTTAACCTAAAAGGTCGACCTTCTAGTAAGGTATTATAAATATTACTATATAAGAGGTAACTCCTTAACTAAAGAGGTCTTTCCTAAGAGGTTCTTATAGCTAGAAGTATAAGAAGCTCTATAAGTAGGGCCTTATACCTCTCCCTCTTCCTTATCCTTATCCCTTAACTATATTAGTATTAAACCCCGTATATAAATATACTAAGCCTAAGTAAGATGTACCCTTTAGTATAAATAACGCAGAGGGGATTACTAGAGAGTTTAGCCTTAATATAATTAATAAAACCTGCTCCTTTATTAACTACTCTGCTATATATAGAGAGTATATTATTAATATAGCCCTTAAGAGGGCTTACCTTAATACCCCTATAGGGGACTCTATAAGGCGTAATAGTATTAGAGCTAAGTAAGTAAACTTAGTAGTAGAAGTTTAGTAGGTCGTTATATACCCTATAGAGTAGCCCTTCTTTAAGCAGGTCCTCTATATTACTAAGGCAGGGGTAGCCTAGGTAGCCTAGGTAAATATTAGTAAGTATAGCTTATACTAACTAATAGAGAGAGCGTTACTAATAACAGTATAGCTAGCGGACGAAGCGGTAATAGAGGTAGTATTAGCAGCGCGGGTAGTGCGCGAGAGGAAAAGTCGATAGTTTCGTAGTTTAAATAATTAAAAACTACGTTATTATTAATATAAAGTTAAAGATTATAAGGCTATCTAGTATAATAGGCATATATAAGTATAGCTATGGTTAGGAAAGGTAGTCGGCAATTATAATCACGTGACCGAAGGCTATGTATTGTTAGGAGGCGCGGAGTTAGAAGGTCTGTTGCACTTAAGCAGGTAAAATCACTATGCAGTGGCCAGAGGCCCCTGCTTTTTTATAAATCTAAGTATATAGCACTTTATTATAGTAAGATAGTATATATGGTATTTCTATATAATTTGCTACTTTATAATCTACTATAGTAGCTTAGAGAGTGATAAAGAGACTTTCTCACTGCTAATTACTAGTAATACTTTATTTATTAATAATAAAGAGACTTATAAGTTATTATAAGGCTATATAATAATACTCTTTAGAGGTATGATTTAGTGAAAAGCAGCTTATTAAGTAATAGTTATAATATTAATAACTAAAGCAGAGCTCCTGAGCCTTAAGTATACTACTAAAGAGATAATAGCTCTTCAAAGGCTATACTATAACCTTGCTTTAGAGCTTAGAGATATTTAAAAACTTTATTATAATAATTAGCATACTATTTAACTAGTAGTTAGAGGGAGAGAGTATATATTAACCTGTCTATAGTATATTAATATTTGAAATATATAGCTATGCTAAGAATATATAAAGGGTATTTTTTAAGTGCTCTATATATCTATAGATAAGATACTAATAGATAGGCTTATAAAAAGCCTCTCCTAAGCTAAGTTTAAATATTTCTGAGTGCTACTAAACCTAGTAAATACTTACTATATTATTATGATAAAAGAAAAGCAGGTTTAACAGTATAAAATAAAGCTTTATTTAGCCTAAAGGCTAGTAGATATTATCTACAGGGCTATAGCCCCCCTGTGTATAGTAGCTAGGTATAAAAGTAATTTTAATAGGTATACTAGCCCTGGGTATACTAGCCCTATACTTCCTAAATACTAAAAGCAAAGAATATTAATATCTAAAGATATATATTTAATAATAGGAGTGCTCTTCTATATAGATAGTTATAATAAGGTAGTTAATAAAGCTATTAGCTATATTAGTAAGTAGCTTATAGAGAGCTAAAAAGCTTACTAAGTAAGCATATATACTAGTAATAGTATTACGAGAAAGAGTAATAGCTATAAAGACTTACTAAGAAGGGTTAGTAAAAGCTAGCTCTCTTATAGTAATCTCTAGGTATATAGTAACCTAGAGCTCCTCTTTCTCCTTCTCCTCTTTTTACTCCTCCTCCTCTTCTTTTAGCTTCTCCTTCTCCTCCTCTTTCTTAAAAGTAGCCTAGAAAATAGAGTAACAAAAGGGAAGGCTTTATATAAATAGGTTAGCACTATACTAAATTATTATATCTATATCTATATATATAAATAGAATATTTATAATTTAGTTATAGCTATTATAGGCCTTATAGCAGCACTTATAGAGTGTAATAGTAATAATAGAAAGGGGCTTATAGCTATAGCGCGCTAGGCAGTGGTAGCAGTGCCTGCTAGTACTATAGAAGTAGTAACTAGAGCTTTTATCTATAAATAGTAAGTATATATACCTATAGTATAGGTGCTTTATTAGCTTACTAGCTCTCTCTAGGATAGGAGAGGAAGTATAGAGCTTCTTAGTAAAGCCTAGAGTTTTCTTACTAGTAGTGGGGGTAGTCTTTTTCTTAGGTATACTATAGTATATACTATCTACAATCTTAGCTAGCTTATACATCTTAGGCTTTACTAAACTATTATTAATATTTCTCAGATATATAGAAGGAGTATTATAAATATATAGGCTAGCCTCTCCTTATTCTTATTCTTATTCTCTTTCTCCTTAATAGAGGGGGTATACGTATACTTACCTAAAGGCTTTTTAGGTATAATAGCCCCTTCTATTAGAAAAGATATTATTAGCCTTTATAGTATTAAAAAGCTTTGCTAGATAGTAATAAGGCTACCTTAAGCTAAGTTCTCCTCTATTTTATAGAGAATAGCCCTAACTATTAGATACTAATATTACTAGAAAAGCTATAGAATAGTAAAATAAAAGACTTATATTTATTAATCTTATCATTCTTAGCCTCTTCTTACTTAGTAAGAGTAGCTAGCTACTCCTGCTCTGCCTTTTTCTTAGCTTTATAGATTACCTTAGCCTTAGTAATATAATTAGTAACCAGTGCTATAAACTATTTATGCTTAGGGGTTATTTTTAATAATAGTGTCAATAGGTATAGATAGTTCTATATGAAGGTAAGTAACTATAATAGTTAATAATATATATAAAAATTTTTTCTATATATATAAAGGGTTAACCTATAATTATTATAGTATTCTAAGTAGAAAAAGGAGGGAAAATTAAGGTAGAGGGTAGTATAAGTAATAACTACGCTGCCTAGCTATCTATATAGGTAGTTAAGTGCTGCTAACTAGATTCTGCTGCTTATCTAGATTATATTACTTTCACCTAAGTTATATACTACTTATTTATACTCTTTAAGCCTCTCTTAAGAGATATTTTTATTTATTCTATACCTTTATAGCTATTTATAATGCTGCTTTATCTCTTTTATATATACTTATAAATAGTTATAGCTATATATAAGGCTATATTACTATATTAGTAATATTTGCTATATAGCTAGGGAGTATATTATAATATAGGCTATAGCACTCTTAGCTTTATAAGGCTATAGTGGCTGTATACTGTGGCATGCAATTAAATAATCATACACTATAGACTATTTCACTATGCTATCCGCGTGCACTAATCTATAGCTAAGATAGTTACTCCTTATAACTTGCCCTCACCCGTACCTATAGCTCGTGATATAAATAGAGCTTAATAGAATAATATTAATAGACTTTTTAAGCAAGATTTAAAGTAAATACCTTAAGGATTAGATTATAAGAATTATTAAACCTCTTTATAGTATTATAGAACCTAGAACTTACTAATAGGTAAAATATAGTAAGTATTATAGAGAAAAGCTTAAGATAAATTAATTCTTATTTAACCTATAATTACTAATCTCTTTAATTATTACTAATAGCTTTAGTATTATTGATATATAAACTAATAATATAATTAGACTTTTAATACTAAGTTTCTCTAAATAAGAGAGTAATAAACTTATAAAAGCTAGTTTTATTATAAAGGACAAGTAATAACTTAACCCTAATAACTTATTAATATTTAATAGTAGTATTATTATACTAAATATAAATAGCAGTCTTACTCTATATTGAAAGAGCTAAGGGAATAAGATTAAGCTTATTAACTTAATAGTAACTTTAACTAAATAAAAATAGTAATATATTTAGTAATCAGTAAGAGATATATATATTATATTAATTTACTAACTATAGATATGCTTTAATCTATCTATAGTAGTATAGTATTAGAAGCTAACTACTAAGGATAAAAAGGCGCTTAATTAGCACCTTAAATAGTAAAAGGAGAACCTTAACTATAGCCTTATATTTATACCTATTAACTTCATAAAAGCTAAACTATTTACTTTTATTAATAGCTCTTTTACTGATAATTTAGATCTCTTATTATAGATTAGATTTATTATTATTCTGACTAATAAGATTATAAATAATAATATATTTATAATCTATAGGAATACTATTTACTTTAGTTTAATAAAGTATAAGAGGGTTATCTAAAGTGTTCTAGCTTCTAAAGTCTATAGTATAGTTATTAATTTAGACCTTATCTATACTATTATAATAATACTTTAGAAAGTCACTAACTGCCTTAAGAGACCTTATATCTCTATAATTATCTATACTAATTTATACTTAATATATAAATACCTTATTAAGCTTAGTACTATAAATGAAAGATAACTAATAATTAATATTATAGTACTTTAATAGTTCTATAAGAGGAGAGAGATCTATAAAGTATAATAGATTAATAGTAATAATAACTTAGTAGATACTTTTATAAAGAGTACTCTAAATTAGATACTTAAATGCTTTACTAATAATAGTAAAGTAATAGTTTTCATAGAGGGATAGGTAATTTAGAATAAGAAGGCTAAGAAGTTAGATAAATAATACTAGGTATACTAAAGTAGCTCTAGTGTCTTAGAGGAGGAGAATTGAGCTGTATTAAATATAGAATAAGATTAGTATATAATTCTATACTATTATTTATATGGCCTCTGGCTACTGCATAGTGATTTTACCTGCTTAAGTGCAACAGACCTTCTAACTCCGCGCCTCCTAATAATATATAGCCTTCGGTCACGTGATTATAACTCTCCTAACTATAGCCGCACTTATATATACCTATAGCCTCACGATCTTTAACTTTATATTAATAATAACGTAGTTTTTAATTATTCAAACTACGAAACTATCGACTTTTCCTCTCGCGCACTACCCGCGCTGCTAATACCGCCTCTATTACCGCTTCGTCCGCTAGTAACGCTCTCTCTATATCAAAGCAGTTAGCATAAGCTATACTTACTAACGTTCCCCTAAGGGGCCTAGGCTACCTCTACCTTAATAGTGCGGAGGACTTACTTAAAGAAGGGCTACTCTATAAGGTATATAATAACTTACCTAGCTTCTACTACTAAGTCTACTTACTTAGCTATAATATAATAATAAATATCCCCTCTAGGGGTATTAATAAGAGCCCTCTTAAGGGCTATATTAATAATATACTCTCTATATATAACGGAGTAGTTAAAAAAGGAGCGGGTTTTATTAATTATATTAATATTAAACTCTCTAGCGAGCTCTCGCGCGTTATTAGTATTAAAAGGTATACCTCGCGCAAGCTTAGCGTTTTTATATATAGGGTTTAGTGCTAATATAGTTAAGGGATAAGGAAGAGGGAGAGGTATAAGGCCCTGCTCGTAGTAATAGAGCTTCTTATACTTCTAGCTATAAGAACCTCTTAGGAAAGACCTCTTTAGTTAAGGAGTTACTTCTTATATAGTAGTATTTACCTTACTAGAAGGTTAACCTTTTAGGTTAAGGAGTTATCTTATATAGTAGCTTTTACCTTTAGTACCTTGCTCGAAGGTCGACCTTTTAGGTTAAGGAGTTATCTCATATAGTAGCTTTTCTAGGCTACGAGAGCCTTAGTAGCCTATTTAGCTCTAATATAATTAGCCCCGGTGCGGCGCGCGTCCACCTCTATATAGTAATATTTAGAGGGTTTGCTTATAAGTAGTAGGAACGCATAGGGTTCCTATATTATTTTCCTTAACTAGTAGAGGGTATAGGTTAAAATACCTATATAGTATTTCCTAAATTATGCCTGCGAACTAGGTGAATTTGTTATAGTCTTTTTGCGAAGGGGCTGCGGCGTAATTCCAAGCTTAATACTGTTATTTATACTTTAAACCTACTTTAGGTCTATAATAGATATTAGTAATATAAAAGTGTATTTTAGTAAGTTATAGTATATCTAGCCTTAAAGAAAAGATTACTAGTGTTATGCTAATACTATAACCTATAAAGCAGCAGGATATATACTATAATTAATAAATATATATAAGGTTATATAACCTATTACAGAGTATATTTATATATTTTAACACTACTATCTATATAGTTAAGTGGAACTTCTAGAATATAGATATATATTAACTTAAAGGCTTTTAATATATATATGCAAAGGGAGCCCTAAGTCCTGTGTGACTGACCCGCGATCCGGCGTGAAACCAATAATTATAAATAAAGTAAATAATACTACTACCTTATTACTATATTATAGATAGTTATTAGTTTAGTCTCTAGAGTGCTATATTATAGTTTAGCCCCTTTTGGCTTATATAATATAGGTATAATAGGCTTCTATATATTACCTTATAGTTAGGTTAATATTACCCCTATTATAAAGTCTAATATATTAGTTTTAACTTAGATTTAAAGAGTAGGATTAAAATAGTATAAAATAAAAGATTCCATAAATAAGGTTTATAATTTATAGAAAGTAGCTAGTGCTTCCCAGGTTATACCTACTTAACTCTTTATAGTATTTATAAGTTAGTTAGTTAAGAAACTATAGACTTTTAAATAGTTCTTAATAAATCTTCTATAGAATTCTATAAATCCTAAAAATTACTAAATCTCCTAAATAGTAATAAGTATTAGCTACTTAGTTATTACTTAGACTCTATTCTATTCTATAATAATACTCTTTGATAATACTATAAACCCTAAGAAATTAAACTTTTGTTTATAAAACTTATATTTATTAAGATTAGTATAGAGGCTCTTTATTTCTAACTAAGTAAGTACCTACTTTATAATATCTATATAAAAATCTATATTATTATTAAGAATTAAAGTATTATCTAAATATATAATATAAATAATATTAATAAGTTTTAAAAGTACTTTATCAATAAATATCTAGAAAATAGTAAATATATTAATAAGCCTAAATATTATAATATAGTATTTATAATATCTATAATAAGTATAAAAAGCTATCTTCTATTTCTTACTCTTTTTAATTCTTATTTAGTAATAAGTATCCTTAAAGTTAAACTTAGTAAAGTATTTTATTAATAATAATTAGTTTAAAGTCTTATTAATAAAAAGGATAGGGGTATACTTTTTAATAATTCTTTAGTTAAGTCCTTAGTAGTTAATATTTAGATATAGTTTTTCCCCTTTTTTAGGAATAGAGAGAATTAACACCCCTACTAAGCTTATAAATAAGTAAATCTATTTCTCTTATAAAGTCTTTTTAATATACCTTTTTAGCTTTTCTAACTTCTTTTTAGTTAGTCAATAGATAGGTCTAAATAGGTGTTCTACTCAAGGTTCTAAGTTAATAAAGTAAGTTTTAATAATCCTAAAGTTTAGTATAGTTTCTACTAAGTTAATATTAAATATCTTTATAAAGTTATAATATTTTAAAGAAATATTATTTTTTATATTCTTAGGAATAAATTTTAATTGGTTTTAGGTAGTAGTTTGTAGTTAGATATTAATTAGGTTTAGTGCTAATACCTTATTAATTCAAGGTATTATAATATATATTATTTCTACTTTATTTTATATATATCTTAATTTCTTTATAATAGTGATAAGATAAATACTTTTTTTAGTTTGATAGTTATATTAAACTATATATATAGTTACCTAATTATTATTTAGTAGTTATGTACTTAGGTAAGGTCTACTCTTACATAAAAAGTAGCTATCCTTCTTATAATAAAGATATCTTAGCAAAATATATTCTGTTTTTCTATAGCTATAGTAAATAGCTTCTTTTTTAAAATCTTAAGAAGTATTCTTAAGTTATTCTAGGTAGCCTCTAGTTAGGTTTTAGTTAGATTTACTTTATTTCCTAAAAATAATATTATTTAACTTTAGACTTTAAGAGTTATAATATTAATTTATATTCTAAACTTTCTATTATTATATTCTTATGTTAGGCTTTTAGTCTCTTACTAATACCTTATAGAATTATATATCAAGTATAAGCTTAGTATTTCTTACGTTAGTATTAAGGTTAAGTTATAATAATAATAATCTATTTACTATAATATAGTGCTAAAGCTTAGGATCTAATTATATTACTATATTAACTACCTAAATCTCCTCTAGTTATTAATATTAACTCTCTACCTTAATATCTTTATAATAGTTAATAAAGCTTTAATAAAGCTATTCTAAGTATTAGTAAACTTATTTAAGTTAGGTTTAAGTACTAAGAATTCTAAATTCTTTATTAATAATACTATAAATTAACTAGTTCTTTATAGCTACGTAAGTAGTATCTTTTGCTTTATTTCTTCATTTTACGAAGACATAAGAAGTTTATTATTTAGCCTCTAAGCTCTCTAGGTATTTAATAATATATAATACTTATTCTAGATTAAAGGTAATTGTATTTATTAAAAAGGATATATTAAGGTTAAATATAAATTAATTATAGTTAGTTTAAGTACCTCTTTTATATTTAAGAATAGAGAGATATTTTTCCTAAAGCTTAGATTAATACTTTTTAGGTTTAGAGCTATTACTAATTACTTAATAAATAGTAATAAGGTTAGCTAGAACTAAGAATTGGCTAGCTCTTAAGGCCTTTAGGTATTCTTATTTATATTTTAATTAGGTTTTCTTTTCCTCTTTTTCAATAAGTTAATCTAATTTAGTCTCTATTAACTAGTTAACTAATAATTTATTAATACTTTTCTCACTATTCTACTTTATAGATATTTTATTTTATAGTATCTTATTATATATTTAACTATTTAGGAAATCCTATTTAGTTAAAAAGCTTCTATATAATAGATTTAACTTATTAAGAAATCTATAGATAGATATTATATTATTATATACTATACTACTTTAATAGTTTATATCTCTATTAATATAAATAAAGAGCAAGATATATTATAAATAATATAGCATAGAGTAAGGAGGTTAGTATAGTTAGATATAACTAAGGTTAAATATTCTTTTCTAGCCTCTCTTAGAACCTAAGGAAAGAGATTAGAGCTTATTTAGAGAGTACTTAGTAAGCACTTAATACCTCTCTATTATCAAAGTTATTTTTAGACTGCTCTAACTAGCTTACTAAGCCTCCTTATAGAAATACTAATCCTTATTCTTAGCCTTAAGCTTATCCTAGTTTATAATATAGAGCTAGGCATTCTAGGGCAGTGAGGGAGATAGGGATCCGCGGTGCAGATAGAGTAATAACTTTATAACTTGATTATTTATCTATTTTATAATTCCTTCTTAAGTATTATCCCTTAATATTATCTATAGGTTATAATAAAGTATTTAAGTCTTTAGCCCTTAATTATAGTATTATAACTTAGTCCTTTTATCTATTTAAAGGTTTATAAACTCTACTTATAAAGTTAGCAAGAATAGACTTCTTTAAGTAGTACTAGCTTAAAAATATTATCAATAAGAGGGATTATTATACAAAGAGGGTACTACTTCTTTTATAGTGATTTATCTTATCTTAATTACTTATTTATAGTAAGAGGAATTACTACTCTCTATTATTCTTTATTGCTTTTTATAGAGTATTTTAAGGAGGTATTATTATTAATAGTAAGGTTATATTAGTATTACTCTTAGGGGTATTATTAGTTTTTAAGGAGGGATTATTATATAATTATAAAAAGGTAAAAAGGATATATATTACTTATATAAGTTACGCCTTTAGTAATTTATATACTTAAGGACTTAAGTATTGATATAATACTCTTTCTTTTATATTAATATAATATTATAGTTAGAGAGGTATATAGTAAGTTAATTTAGTAAGTATAGTAACTAAAGAGTTACCCCTTTAGGTTAGGTATTAGGCTTACTTAAATCCAGGCTTAATATTATTATTAGTGTTTTATACCTCTTCTCTCTTCTAAGCCTTTATAGTTATTTATAACTTTTTAATAAGGTTTAATTAGATAATAAATCTCTTATAAAACTACTATAGAAGGGGTTTTATAAGTCTGTTTGATATTAACTTAGCTAATAGAGTATAGATAACCTTAATATACCCTTTTATAACCTCTTATTATAGCTAATAGTTATAGATGTTAATATAGTAGAGTTTTATTTATAGTTAAAATATCTCCTTTATAATCAGGCTTACTATTTATAGATTATTATACTAAATAGTAACTTCTAGTATATTAATAGCTATAAGACTTATTACGTTTATAGTTATAACACAGCCCCCCTGCAAAAAAGAGACTATAATAAATTCACCTAGTTTATAGATATAATTTAGAAAACACTATAGAGGCACTTTAACTTATGCTCTCTACTAGTTAAAGATAATAATATAGAAACCCTATATATTTCTACTAATAAGTAAAGCCTTATATAAAGTTAGATATAGCCTCTAGCCACTGCACAGTGATTTTACCTGCTTTGTAACAGACCTTCTAACTCCGTGCTATGCCTCCTGATAATATATATAGCCTTTAGTCACGTGATCATAACTCTCCTAACCACAGCCACACTTATATATATCTATCTATAGCTTTATAATCCTTAACTTCATAGTTTAATAATAATATCTATTAACTTATCCTCTTACCTATTACCTATACTACTATTAAACACTATCTCTATTACTGCTTTATCCACTAGTCCCCTTATTTAATTAGGCTAGCTAATGCCTTTATAGCTATACTATTATTAGCAATGCTCTCTCTGTTTTAAAGCAGTTAGCATAAGCTATACTCACTAATTTCTATAGAGCCACCTTAGCCTTAGTATTATAGAGGGCCTGTTTAAAGAACGGCTAATAGATAGGGTGTGCAATAACCTATTTAACTTCTAAAGCTATATTTACTTATTTATATATAATATTATCACGTATCTAGTTATCCCCTATAGAGGTATTAATAAGGGCTCTCTTAAGAGCTATACTAATAATATACTCTTAGTGTTATCTAGGCTACTTAATAAAAGAGAGGTTATTAATTATATTAATACTAAACCCTTATATAATCTTTTATATATTATTAATATTAATAGATATGCTTTATATATAGCTAGTATATTAATATACTAGGTCTAGTACTAATATCTTAGAGAACCTATTATAGATTATAGAATAAGAATAAGGAAGAGAGATAGGTATAAAGCCCTGCTTATAGAGCTTTTTATACTTCTAGCTATAAAAACCTCTTAGGAGGTTAAGGAGTTATCTCTTATATATATAGCACCTTACTAAAAGGTTAATCTTTAGGTAAGGAGTTATTAAATATCTTATATAATAGTATTTATAGCACCTTACTAAAAGGTTTACCTTTTAGATATTTTTCCCAAGCTATAAGAGCCTCAGTAGCCTACTTAGCCCTAATATAATTAGCCCTGTTATATATAGCATAGCGTTATCTATACTATTACTATTCCGCTAGTTTATTTAGCTAGAGCATATATCTAACTTTATATAAGGGTTTGCTTGCTAGCAGAAATATATAGAGTTTCTATATTATTATTCTTAACTAGTAGAGAGTATAGGTTAAAGTACCTCTATAGTGTTTCCCAAATTATGCCCATAAACAAGGTGAATTTGTTATAGTCCTTTTTGCAGAGGGCTGCGTTGTAACTATAAACTTAATAAAGTTAGATATATACTCTAGTTAAATAGACTAGTAAAATAGTAATAGTATAAATAATACTATACTATATATAATAAGGCTACTTATATTAAGGCTAAGTAGGTTATTAAGGCTCTTATAGCTTAGAAATATCTTTACTAAACCTTTTAGTAAGGTACTATAAAGAATACCTAAAAGGTAAACCTTTTAATAAGGTCCTATAAATACTACTATATAAAAGATAACTCCTTAAAGGTCCTTATAGCTAGAAATATAAAAAGCTCTATAAGTAGGGCTTTATACCTATCTCTCCTTCTTATCTTTATTAACCTATAATAAGTCCTCTAAGATATTAATACTAAACCTAGTATATTAATATACTAGCTATAAATAAGGCATGCTTATCATTATTAATAATATATAAAAGATTATACTAAAGTTTAGCATTAATAGAATTAATAAAGCCCTCTGTTTTATTAAGCAGCCCAGATAATACTAAGAGGCCTATCTATTAGCCCTTCTTTAAATAGGCCCTCTATAATACTAAGGCAGAGGCAGCCCTATAAGGATTAGTAAGTACAGCTTACGCTAACTACTTTAACATAGAGAGAGCATTACTGATAATAGCATAGCTGCTACTAATAGATAAGGCAGTAATAGAGATAGTATTTAATAGCAGCGTGGGTAATAAGTAAGAGGATAAGTTAATAAATATTATTATTAAACTGAAAAGTTAAGGATTATAAAGCTATAGATAGATATATATAAGTATAGCTATAATTTAGAGAGGATTATATAAGTAAAGGCTATATATATTATCAGGAGGCGTGGAGTCAGAAGGTTTCTTATAAAGTAGGTAAAATCACTATAGTATAGCTAGAGGCTGCTATAAGACTTATAAACTTAGGTAGTTTATTATTTAAGAAAGAGATTTATAAATTAATAATAAGTTAATTTATAAATAATTTCTCTTTTGCTATTTATAAAAGAGTAAGAAGCTTTATCTTTATAGTTAATATAGTAACTATTTTCTACTTATATACCCTTTATAATATTATCTCTCCAAAAAGCTTTATTATAAAGGATTAAACCATTTATAGTTTAGTATATTATTAGTAAAGCTAGTATTTAATATAGCTTTAAAGCCTCTAGATAATTCCTTAAAGACTCTATATTCTAGATATAATCTCTTTATTTATATAAAGGATTAAATAATATAGTTAGTAGTAGAGTAGTCATAAGGCTTAGGGTTTCAGTTAAAGTAGGTAAGTTTCCTAATAGTAAATAAGATAGTAAGTCTTATTATTACTATAATATATAATAATAATCCTATCTTTTATTAATATTTTATAATATTAGTCTTTATTACCTCTCTCTTATAGAAAAGTTGTTCTTTCTATACTATTAAGATTTTATAGTTTCTTATTAATTTACTAATTAAAAGTTTTAATGGCCTCTTAAAGAAAAATAACTATAAAAGCTATAGTCTAAAGTTATATTAATCTTAAATTACTTTAATCTCTAGAAAGTACTAAATATCCTTATATTTTTCAAGGTAGTATTATAGTTAAGGTTTACTAATTAGCTATCTTACTTTAATCTCTTTAGAGAGGGGATATATAAATACATAGTTATTAATATTGAAGAAGAATAGAATCTTACTATTTTACTAATAGTAGTTTTTACTAACTACTTACCTAAATCTACTTACTATAAAACTTATTTCTAGGTATTATTACTATAAAAGTAGTAAATAGTAAAGTCTATAGAGGGCTTTAAGTAACTTTAGAATATATTTACTTTTCTAATACTTTTATGCTATCTCTATACAGACCTTTTTCTTAAGATCAGGATAAATAAAAGCATTAACTATATTATATTATAGAAAGTTTATAATGAATAAGTTTATAACTATAATAAGAGTCCTAAAGAATATTTTAGTTAGGTAATAATATCAATATCTCTTAGATTATAAAGTTATTAATCTCCTTTAATAATAAGTCTTATTTTAACTTTAATAAGCTTTTTATACTTATTTAGCTTATAGATATATATCTAGTAATAGCTAAGAACCTTATAACTTTATACTATTATATAAGGTATTTTAATCTATAATTCTAACTATTTATAGCTATTTAGATATACTTTATTAGCTTCTCTAAGCTTATATCCTAATATGTAACTAGCTAATTAGCTATTAAATAAGGATAATAATAATAGATCTCTCTAGTAGGTTCTTAACAGAAACCTTTTTAACCTATCTCTAGTAGATTTATTTAGTATTATTAAACTAAGTAGAACGCCTCTAGCTTTAAGGCTTAATACCTAGCTATACCTTTTATTAATACTAGGTTAACTAAACTATAAATAGATATAAAGGTTATCTTACTACTTAATTAATTTACTCAGCTTTAGACTAGCTAGAAATACTACTTTATAGAAGGTTTTTAAACTAATCCTAAATATCTTAGATGTAGTAGTAATAACTCTCTCCCTTTTACCTTAAGATTCTTTATTACTTAAAAGAGTAATAACAATAGAGATTAAGGTAGAGTAATAAGTTAGGACTAAGGTTAAGAGTATTTGAACTTATTTTATAGCTAGGATTTATTTAATGTATTAACTTTATTAGTCTTTATTAGCTTAATTAGTAGGAAGTATTTAGCCTTGTTATAATTCTTAGTATTATTTAGGTTTAGTATTTATTATAGCTTTATTAACTTAATAATATTATTATAGTAGTTATAAATCTCTTTCTAGTTTATCTTCTATAGGTTATCCTTTATATATTAATATTACTACTAAATCTTAGGCTTTTATTAAACCTAATATCTCTTATAGTAATAACTTCTTGCTTTACTAAATGCTATACTTAGTAAGAGTTTAATAAGGTATAGTTAATAAGATATCTGATCTAAGCCTTAGGGTTAAAGTATTAAAGATAGTCTTTTTAGAGTTAAGCCTAAGTAGTTAAGGCAAATACTTTATAGCTATATTATTATAAATAAGAGATATTTAGTATAATAGTATTACCTCTTATAAATTAATATAAAAGTTTATAAAACGTCTTCTAACTATATATTTATAATAGGGTTTAGTTATATATATTAATTACTACGATATAGATTCCTAGCTATAAATAAGGTAAAGGTTTTAATAATAAATCAAGATATCTAGCTTTTATCTTTGTAACTACTATAATCCTCTCTCTGTCTCTATTTTAGGCTTGCGTATTTAGTATAGATAGCTTAATTTAAATATCTATTATATAGATAAGGCTTTCTATCTTTAGATACTTTAAGATCTTATTATTATACTTAAATACCTTAATTATAATATTTAGCTTTTTTTAAGTAAGTTAGTAAATTATATAAATACTCTTATTAAGGTTTTAGTTAAGTAGTTTTTAAGATAGTAGTCTTAGATATAATCTAATAGTCTATCGATAAAGAGTAAGAAGGTTATAAAGCCTCTCTATTCTTATTTAAATAAGTAGAAGTCTAAGGCTACTTATCTATCTAGTACTAAGATTCTTATAGACTCTCTTAGTATTTAGTATATTTATTAAACTACCTTCTCTAAGCTAGATATATTATAGTTTATTATTATTAAGGATAATATACTCTTTACTCTTGCTTTATATATTAATACCTCTAGATAGCATATTATAGACTTTTCTATATAGTTAAGTTAAGAGTGCTAGTTACCATAACTATTCTTTTTAAGCTTTCTTCTTATTAAGATAGTATATATATTATATTATAGAGAAATTAGTATAGTATTATTATAGAATGCTATTTAGACCTTCTTTAGTATATACTTAGGAATATATTAATTATAAATATTAAAGACTTTAGAAATAAAAGCCTTATCCGATTATTAAAGATAATAGTGATTTAGTCTATTACTTTAGTAGATATCTTTCTTCTTTAAGCCTTTATAGAATATAAAATTACTTACTATAATACTATAATAAATAGTATTAGAGAAATAGAGTTTTACTAAATAGTCTTTAGGACTAACTATATTTATAGTTATAGATTTATACCCCTTAATGAATATTAATTTAGATTCTATAAAGATAAAACCTTTATTATAAATATTATATAGAGTCTTAAGGTATTTAAGACTATTTAGAATATAGATTATTAAACCTAAAAATCTAGATAACTTATAGTTATACGTTATAGTAAATACTGCCTTCTTAACTATTATTCTATCTATATACTTTATTAAGAGTTATTTATCCTTTATAGAGATCTTTAGATAGTTATTCCTATTTACTAATTCTCTCTTATATTACTTCTTTACTAAGTTAGCTACTATCTTATGTAGACTTTAGTAGCTAGGTATCTTATTAATACATGTATTAATACTTTAATAGCTAATAGTAATCTATATAAGCTTAATACTTATTAAATCTCTTTTTATGTTTATCTTATTAATTATTAAACTCTTTATTAGTCTATCTCTTTCTTAACCTACTTTAAGGTTAAGGAATCTTTATAGAATAGATAGAAAGTTTAGTTATTATCAATTTAAATACTCTACTCTTTATAGTATATTCACTTAAGGTTATAGTATTAATTATTCCTAGGACTTTACCTTATAAACTATTAATAAGACTATTTAGCTCTAGACTTTTATTATTAGTCTCCTTTCTATAGATTAATATATAAATTATAGTATATAATAAAGAAAGAGTTTAGTAAATAGTATAGATAAAGTTATTCAATTATTCTAACTTTGTACTACTTTCTGCTATATTAATAGCTCTTAATTTAGATATAGCTAATTAATACTTATTAATCTATTTTATAATATATCTTTAGGTTATAATCCTTTCTTTAGAAAAGATTTAAAGAACCTTTATATAAAGTATTCTTACTAACTTAAGTTACTAAGTCTTATTAATTCTAGTTTTTATCTTTAACTAAGTAATAGCCTCTATAATAAAGTTTTAAGGTATCAAATAGGGTTATTAATACTAAGTATTAACTATTTCTTAAATATAACTCTAAATTAAGACTATAACTTTATATAAGTCCTTAATATCTTTTATTTTACTTTTATATATTAATAGCTATATTATATGTATATATTAGCTTTATCCTATCAAGTTATTAAAGAACTATATTATTTTAGATCTTATTAATATTACTTATTCTAACTCTAGCTAAGTAATACTAAATACCAAAGTAGATAATTCTTTTATCTTACTATTCTAGATACTAGCTACTAAAAGGTTAGCTTTCTAGAGATAGTCTTAAATCTTTAGCCTTTTTAAAGTAGTATTTAGGATAGTATTAAGGTTCTTCTTTTCTTTATTCTCTAGGTTAATATACTTTTATAGTTTAATTAACTAAAGTCTATATTAGTTTTAATTCTACTAGAGAACCTACTTAGCTAGATTATTGAGTCTACTAAAAAGCTAGAGGCTTTAGTAATATTAATAATAGAAAGCTTACTATAGATTTATATATTAATAATATAGAGATAGATTTAGAATTATAGATTTATCTAGATAGCTTTAATTAGTATTATCTATAAAGGTTAGACTATTAATCATTAAATTATATAGTATAGTATATAATATAATAGTATATTAAGTATATAGCTATCTAGAAATCTCTATATATAGCTTTATATATTATTTGAGCCTAAAAGTAGCTAAAGTAGGTATTACTCTATTATGCTATAGTTACTGCTGCTTTTATATATACTGAGTGTATTACTATATATATATACTAAGGGGTTAATTTAATAGTAAGAGAGAGATATCTTAGTATTATTATAATACTAGAGAAAGAAGAGAAAGTGGTATAAAATAAAGCAAAGGAGATAAAGCTATAGTACTAAAGAGTAAAGGAGTAAGTAAGTAAATATAAATATAAAAAATATTAAACTCAAAAGTCTAGAATATATGATATAAGTTAAGTATTATATATATAGATATAGGGCAAGCGGGAGGAAGTTGTCTGTTATAGTAGAAAGAGAGTAGCTATAGATAAGGGTCTATATATAGAGCTATATAGTGCTTAGAAGCGCGCAGGGCGTGCAGAGGGAAGCGCTAGTAGCGCTAAGAGCTCTAGAGGAGGTCTGGGCTATATAATATTAAGTATAATATTAGCTTAGCTTTATATATAAGCTGAAAAGCACTCTAAATATACTTAGTATAGCTAGAGTGTGTATAGTAAAAGGGAGCTAAAATATACTTAAACAAAGGAAATATATAAGAGTTATATATATATATATATATAATATGAAATATTTTTAGTTCTACTTAAGTTAATAATTAATAGTTTAATATATATTATATTACTATAAATATTAATATAAGGGAATAAGAATTAGGCATATATATGTACTTATATAATTAGCAAAAGGTTAGCTAGTAGTTAGCTACTATTTATACCTTAGAAAGGACTTAGATCATTACAGACTTAAAGTATTAAGCAATAGTTTAATATAGTAATAGGCGTCTATATTTAGTATTCTAGCCCTTTCTAGTTAAGGCTTATAGCTATACTCTTATAAATCGGTTGCTTCTACCTTAGTTTCAGAGACTAATACTAGTTAGAATATGGAAAATAAATAAGTAATAATAAACTAACTAATTAGCAATAAGGTTTAACTATAAAGAACTTTAAGTTAGATATATAGAATATAATTAATAAAGCTTTAGCTAATATAACTCTAGTTACTTACTAGGTCCTAAGATATAAGGGAATTTATATAGATAATATAAAGAAGAACTAAATAAGCTAAGAGAAGATATCTTAAGGATAATAGCTATTTAAAACTATACTAAATCTTACGTATTACTCTATATATATATATAGTAACTAATAGCTAATATAATACTCTATCATGGCCTCTAGCCACTGCATAGTGATTTTACCTGCTCAAGTGCAATAGACCTTTTAACTCCGCGCCTCCTGATAATACATAGCCTTCAGTCACGTGATCGTAATTACTAACTACCTTTCCTAACTATAGCCGCACTTATATATACCCCACTAGATAGCCTCACGATCTTTAACTTTATATTAATAATAACGTGGTTTTTAATTATTTAATAGACTATAAAACTATCGACTTTTCCTCTCGTATACTACCCGCGCTACTAATACTACCTCTATTACTGCTTCGTCCGCTAGCTATGCTATCGTTAGTAACGCTCTCTCTATATTAAAGCAGTTAGTATAAGCTATACTTACTAACGTTCCCCTAATAGGCCTAGGCTACCTAGGCTACCTCTACCTTAGTAATATAGAGGATCTGCTTAAAGAAAGGCTACTCTATAGGGTATATAATAACCTATTAAACTTCTACTATTAAGTTTACTTACTTAGCTCTAATACTATTATACCTTATAGAGTCCCCTATAGGGGTATTAAAGTAAGCCCTCTTAAGGGCTATGCTTATAATACGCTCTCTATATATAGCGGAGTAGTTAATAAAGGAGCGGGTTTTATTAATTATATTAAGGCTAAACTCTCTAGCGATCCCCTCTATATTATTTATACTAAAGGGCGCTCTTGGGAAAGACCTCTTTGGTTAAGGAGTCACCTCTCGTATAGTAGCGTTCACCTTGCTGGAAGGTCGACCTTTTGGGTTAAGGAGTCATCTCGTATAGTGGCTTTTACCTTTAGCACCTTGCTTAAAGGTCGACCTTTTGGGTTAAGGAGTTATCTTATATAGTAGCTTTCGCAGCGCCTTACTAGAAGGTTTAGCGAGGGCGTTACTACGAGAGCCTTAGTAGCCCGTTTAGCTCCGATATAATCAGCCCCGGTGTAGCGCGCGTCCGACTCTATGATATTTAGAGGGTTTGCTTGCGAGTAGTAGGAACGTATAGGGTTCCTATATTGTTTTCCTTAACTAGTAGAGGGTATAGGTTAAAATACCTATATAGTATTTCCCGAATTATGCCTGCGAACTAGGTGAATTTGTTATAGTCTTTTTGCAAAGGGGCTGCGGCGTAATTCCGAGCTCAATACTAAAGGGCGTGCCTCGCTTAAGCTTAGTATATTTATATATAGGGTCTAGTACTAATATAGTTAAGGGATAAGGATAAAAAAGAGGGAGAGGTATAAAGCCTTACTTATAGCAGAGCTTCTTATACTTCAAGCTATAAGAACCTCTTAGGAAAGACCTCTTTAGTTAAGGAGTTACCTCTTATATAATAATATTTATAATACCTTGCTAGAAGGTCGACCTTTTAGGTTAAGGAGTTATCTTATATAGTAGCTTTTACCTTACTAGAAGGTTTAGCAAGGGTATTACTTCGAGAGCCTTAGTAGCCCGTTCGGCTCTAATATAATTAGCCCTAGTGCAGCGCGCGTCTAACTTTATATAGTAATATTTAGAGGGTTTGCTTGCGAGTAGTAGGAACATATAGGGTTCCTATATTATTTTCCTTAACTAGTAGAGGGTATAGGTTAAAATACCTATATAGTGTTTCCTAAGTTATGCCTGCGAACTAGGTGAATTTATTATAGTCTTTTTGCGAAGGGGCTGCGGCGTAATCCCGAGCTTAATAATACTCTATTATATACTCTATATAAAATTAGTATCTTAGGAGCTTTAGCTTAAGATATAGAGTTTATATAGAGATAGTAAGAGAACTTTATAGAAGAGATATAGCTATAATAGTAATAGTATAAAGAGTAGATAACTATTTTTCTATAGTAGCTTACTAACTATTTAGTAACTAGGAACCTATAGTAAGAGTAGGAAAGACTCTCTATATATAACTACTATATATTAACTAAAGACTTCTTAGTAAATTAAATTAGTAACTAAATCTAGATATTTAAGGATAGAAACTAACTATATATTAATGATATATTAAAGCAGTAAGGTTAATAATTATTTTTATAGATAAATATAACTTTATAAGCTTAATAAAAGTACTATAGATTAGAGTTAAAAAGACAATTACATAAACTAATTTTATAATTTTTATTTATTAATAATATATTAACTTATTATAGTGAGCTATCTAATAGTAGGGCTTCTACTAACACAAGCTAAGGAATTGAGCTCGGAATTACGCCGCAGCCCCTTCGCAAAAAGACTATAATAAATTCACCTAGTTCGCAGGTATAATTCGGGAAATACTATATAGGTATTTTAACCTATACCCTTAACTAGTTAAGGAAAATAATATAGGAACCCTATACGTTCCTACTACTCGTAAGCAAACCCTCTAAATATTATAAAGTCGGACGCGCGCCGCACTAGGGCTAATTATATCGGAGCTAAATAGGCTACTAAGGCTCTCGTAGCCTAGAAACGCCCTCCTAAACCTTCTAGCAAGGTACTACGAAAGCTACTATATAAGATAACTCCTTAACCTAAAAGGTTAACCTTCTAGCAAGGTATTGCAAATACTACTATATAAGAGGTAACTCCTTAACTAAAGAGGTCTTTCCTAAGAGGTTCTTATAGCTAGAAGTATAAGAAGCTCTATAAGTAGGGCTTTATACCTCTCCCTCTTCCTTATCCTTATCTCTTAACTATATTAGTACTAGACCTTATATATAAATATATTAAGCCTAAGTAAGGTATACCCTTTAGTATAAATAATATAGAGGGGATTACTAGAGAGTTTAGCCTTAATATAATTAATAAAACCTACTCCTTTATTAACTACTCCGCTATATATAGAGAGCATATTATTAGTATAGCCCTTAAGAAGGCTTACCTTAATACCCCTATAAGGGACTCTATAAGGCGTAATAGTATTAGAGCTAAGTAAGTAAACTTAGTAGCGGAAGTTTAGTAGGTTATTATATACCCTATAGAGTAGCCCTTCTTCGAGCAGGTCCTCTATATTACTAAGGTAGAGGCAGCCTAGGCAGCCTAGGCGAATATCGGTAAGTACGGCTTGCGCTAACTGCTTTAATATAGAGAGAGCGTTACTAACGACGGCATAGCGAAGGCGTTAGCTAACCCGATTAAATAAGAGGACTAGCGGACGAAGCGGTAATAGAGGCGGTATTAGCGGCGCGGGTAGTATGCGAGAGGAAAAGTCGATAGTTTCGTAGTCTGCCCGTACTTAAATAATTAAAAACCACGTTATTATCAATATAAAGTTAAAGATCGTGAGGCTATCTAGTGTAACAGGCACGTATAAGTGCAGCTATAGTTAGGAAAGGTAGTTAGCAATTATGATCACGTAACCGAAGGCTATGTATTATTAGGAGGCGCGGAGTTAGAAGGTCTATTGCACTTAAGCAGGTAAAATCACTATGCAGTGGCTAGAGGCCACAAGCTAAGGAATAACGCTTAGTAATAGTAGGTCTTATAGTGCTATATTACTAAATAGATCTTAGGGTTTAAGAAATATAGTAATTAGTTATAGTTTTTATAAAGAGTTATAGTATAATATAAAGCTAAGAGTTTCCTAGAAATAATTATAAAGTTCATTACTAAGGAGCTATAAAAGTCTATTCTTAAGCTAGGCTTAAGTCTATACTATATAGAAGTCCTAAATAGTTTCTTTATCTAAGTATAGTATATTTAGTAAGCATTAGGTCTCTATCTATAGTAAGTATTTATAATACTAAGAGTAAGCTGCTTATAGTTTTCTTTCTTAATGCTTACTCCTTCTTATTATTATATAAATTATACTATAGTTCTTCTATACTAGGTAAGGCCTGTTGCTTCTATATCGTTCTATATATAAGTGGCTCTAGGCGTTAGGCATGTCTATAGGGCTGCTCTAGTCCTTCTATATCTAATAGGTTATAATATAACTCTAAGCTTTAGGAGTAGAGATACTATAAAAGACTAGATATAATATATTAAAAAGAGATATAATCTCTTATATAGTTCTTTACTAAATAGTTAGTAATATACTAAACCCTAAGTATATTAAACCTAAAGGATAATAAAGCTAAAGCTTATATATTATACTTTAAGATAGCTCTTTTTCTATATAAAGAGCTTAAGTAACAAAACGTTAAGATTATAAAGCCTACAGATATAGTTATAGAAATAGAGTAACTATAGAAGATATATGAATAATATAATAATATACTACTATGGACTAAGAGCAGAAAGCAATATACTAAAGAAAGATATATATTAAGAGGATTACCCTTAATAAAAACTAGTTAGGAAGCTCTATAAATAGGATCTAGCTATAAGAGTACCTATAGAAGCTGGAGGGCCTCTAGCCACTGCATAGTGATTTTACCTGCTTAAGTGCAACAGACCTTCTAACTCCGCGCCTCCTAATAATACATAGCCTTCGGTTATATGATCTTGCTAACTACCTTTCCTAACTATAGCCGCACTTATACGTGCCCTACTAGATAGCCTCACGATCTTTAACTTTATATTAATAATAACGTGGTTTTTAATTATTTAAACTATAAAACTATTAACGTTTCCTCTCGCGCACTACCCGCGCTGCTAATACCGCCTCTATTACTACTTTATCCGCTAGAAGTCGTTACTATCTTTATAGCTATGCTATCGTTAGTAATGCTCTCTCTATATTAAAGTAGTTAGCATAAGCTATACTTACTAACGTTTAAGCCCTAAGGGGCCTAGGCTACCTCTACCTTAATAGTACGGAGGACTTACTTAAGGAAGGGCTACTCTATAGGGTATATAATAACCTACCTAGCTTTTATTACTAAGTCTACTTACTTAGCTATAATATAATAGTAAGTATCCCCTCTAGGGGTATTAATAAAAGCCCTCTTAAGGGTTATATTAATAATATACTCTCTATATATAATAGAGTAGTTAAAAAAGGAGCAGTTTTTATTAATTATATTAATATTAAACTCTCTAGCGAGCTATTGCACGTTATTAGTATTAAAGGGTATACCTTACGCAGGCTTAGCGTTTTTATATATAAGGTCTAGTACTAATATAGTTAAGGGATAAGGAAGAGGGAGAGGTATAAGGCCCTACTTATAGAGCTTCTTATACTTCTAGCTATAAGAACTTCTTAGGAAAGACCTCTTTAGTTAAGAAGTTACCTCTTATATAGTAGCGTTTATAATACCTTACTAGAAGGTTAACCTTTTAGGTTAAGGAGTTATCTTATATAGTAGGTTTTACTTTTAATACCTTGCTTAAAGGTTAACCTTTTAGGTTAAGGAGTTATCTTATATAGTAGCTTTGCTATAAGAGCCTTAGTAGCCCGTTCGGCTCTAATATAATTAGCCCTAGTGCGGCGCGCGTCCGACTCTATGATATTTAGAGGGTTTGCTTGCGAGTAGTAGGAACGTATAGGGTTCCTATATTGTTTTCCTTAACTAGTAGAGGGTATAGGTTAAAATACCTATATAGTATTTCCCGAATTATGCCTGCGAACTAGGTGAATTTGTTATAGTCTTTTTGCGAAGGGGCTGCGGCGTAATTCCGAGCTTAATAAGATATAAATACCTTATTCTATATATAAGTATTCTAGAAGCTTAACTCCTAATCTCTAACTAAATCTTATATAATATTAACTAGTAAGTAGAAATAGCTTTAGCTATTTAATAAGTATTCTTTAGTATTATATTTACTTAACTTTATACTTAAGGTAATATAGATTTTAAAGTTTAGATAATACTTAATAAAGTAGTATACTTACTATACTTTTATAGATAAATAAGTGCTATAAAGGTATTCAAGAATTAGTTACTAATTATTAAACTCTTTATAAAAGCTCGCTTATATCTTCTTAAATACTATCTTAGTCTCTATAAATATAATAGCCTTTTATATCTCTAAAATCTATAATAATTATAAAGGGATTTTCTATTTATAGTAGTATAGATATAAGATTAATCCTTATTACTAAGTTAAGCCTCTATCTATATAGCTAGTTCATTCTTCTTAAATATATTATTATTAATAATATAAAAAAGCGCATTTTATTATTTTTACCTAACTTAAAGTAAGGTATTCAAGTTAATATCGTAGACATAGATCTATTATAATACTTCTAGAAATATATTACTAAGCGCTCTCTTTATTTCTTTACTAAGTTTATAGTTACAATATAGCCCCCCTGAAAAAAAGACTATAATAAATTCACCTAAGTTATAGATATAGTTTAGAAAACATTATAGAGGCACTTTAACTTATGCTCTCTACTGGTTAAGGATAATTATATAGAAGCTCTATATATCCTTACTAGTAAGTAAACTCTCTAAATATTACTATATAAAGTTAGATATATAATCTAGCTAAATAGACTAGCGGAATAGTGATAGCATAAGCAATACTATGCTATATATAATAGACCTAATTATATTAAGGCGTAATAGGCTATTTAGGCTCTTATAGTCTAGAAAAGACACTTAAAAGGTAAACCTTTTAGCAACATACTATAAATTCTACTATATAAGAGATAACTCCTTAACTAAAAAGGGCTTTCCTAAGAGATTCTTATAGCTAGAAATATAGAACGCTCTATTACTATAAGTAGGGCTTTATATCCATTCCTCTTCCTTATTCATATTAACTTATAATAAACTCTCTAAGATATTAACACTATATATAATATATTAATATACTAGATATATATAAGGTATATCTATTATTACTAGTAATATAAACCAGATTGCTATAGAGTTTAGCATTAAGATAATTAATAGATTCTATTCCTTCTTTAACTAATCTAGGTAATATAAAAAGTATCTTATTAATATAGTTCTTAAGAAAGCTCTCCTTAATACCCCTATAGAAAACGCTTAGATATATAATTATATTATATATAACTAAGCAAACTTAGCTTTAGAAGATAAATAGGTAATTATATACTATATCTAGTAGCCCTTCTTTAAATAGGCTCTCTATAATACTAACGCAGAGGCAGCCCTTTAGGGGAATATTAATAAATATAGCTTATACTAAATAGAGGGCCTCTGGCCACTGCATAGTGATTTTACCTGCTTAAGTGCAACAGACCTTCTAACTCCGCGCCTCCTGACAATACACAGCCTTTGGTCACGTGATCTTACCTCTAGGCCACGAGAGCCTCAGTGGCCCGTTCGGCTCCGATATAATCAGCCCTAGTGCAGCGCGCGTCCGACTTTATGCGAGGGTTTACTTATGAGTAGTAGGAACGTATAGGGTTCCTATATTATTTTCCTTAACTAGTAGAGGGTATAGGTTAAAATACCTATATAGTATTTCCTGAATTATACCTGCGAACTAGGTAAATCTATTATAGTCTTTTTGCGAAGGGGCTGCGGCGTAATTCCAAGCTCAATACTAAATAGAGAGAGTATTACTAATAACAGTATAGCTATTAGTAGATAGCAAAGCAGTAATAGAGATAGTATTAATAGCATAGGTGATAGGTACGGGGATAAGTTAATAGTTTAATAGTTAGTAATTAAGTAATTAAAAACTATATTATTATTAAACTGTAAAGTTGAGGATTATAAGGGTGTCTAGTGAGATAGGCATATATAAGTATAGGTATAGTTAGAAGAGGTGGTTAGCAACTGAGGAGGTTTTTAAGAATCACGTGAATAAAGGCTATATATATTATTAAGAGTCGAGGAGTTAGAATATCTATTATAAAGTAGGTAAAATCACTATGCAGTAGCCAGAAAAGTCTATAATAATAATATTTAGCTAGTAGATATTGTTTTACTAAATAAGCTACTAGATACTATATAAAGAAATCTAAATCTCTTTAAGCTATTTATTATTAATAAGATTAAATATATTATTAAAAGTTAAATTGAGATAGGTCTAGTTAAATTAAGATACGTTTATTCTTCAGCTTAAATAAGAAAAGCTTAAAATAGTTCGTATTATAGAAATTATTAAAGCTTAATATCTATAAAACCTATTTCTATATCTAGAAGTTAATCTATATTTTAGTATTATAGATATCTCTTTAGGTAATATTAAACCTAAAGAACTACTCCTAAATAATAATATATATATTATTAGCTCAAATACTAACTTCATAAGTAGTTATTTTAATTATAGCTTTAATAAGCTCTTAAAGATATTAATATAAAAGGTATATAGAGACTTTAAGGCTAGAAAAATGATTATATTAGCTATATCTAGGCTTTAAGTACTTCTATAGAAGCTATATTCCTTCTTTATATACTTTAGCAATAAGCTACTACTTATAGCTATATTTCTAAGTTTTATATTATTTAATCTTTCTACTATAACTAAGCTTTAGGTTACTATATATTTATTATACTAAAATATAGATTATATTATCTAATCCCTATATTTATACTTATAGTATTTAGTAATACTAAAATTAGCGATTTTTATTAAAGTATTAACTTAATTAAATAGTAATTCCGTAGTTAGCGTAAGAACCCTAAGTATAAATAGATTTAAAATATTTATAGATAGTAATAAAGAGGATTATATACTTAATAGAGTTTAGAAAACTATAGTTTAGTATAAAGATATATAGCTTTCTAAAGAGGTTTATTAATAAGGAGGTAAGTATAATAAAAAAGAGTTAAAGTTTAATATATAGAGTAATAAACTTTATATCTCCTATTATTAATAAATATATTTATATAACTATAATATGTTAAGATTAAGCCTTTACTATATATTAATTATATATTATATAGAGCTAATAGTAGTTTAGAATTAAGCTTTTCTAGGCTCTTTAGCTATTCATTAAGATCCTCCTTAAGCTAAATAGATATATTAACTTAGTATAAAAGTAATATACTATACCTAGGACTAAGTATAGATATTACAATATATTAAAGTTAGATAGTAATTTAATAATATTTAAAGTTATTAATAAGAAAGATTTTATAGTTATTATAAATCTCCTATAATATTCTATTTATTTATAAAGCAAGCTAATTAGCTCTGGCTAGGTTCTAAAGCACTCTAGGTATATATTAATAGTAAATATACTCTAGAGAGCCTTATTATCTCCTTATCTATAATACTAACTTATATTAATCCTACTAATAAAAAATATAGAAGAAGCTATTAAACTTAATACTTAATAATATTATTATTCAGGGGAAGGTTTATAATTAATAGTAGTATTAATATAAGCTTTATAGCTTAGGTTATAACATACTAAGGGTAAAGAGCTAGATATGAAGACTAATAAAGATATTATTAATAATATTATAATAGATAATATAGTTAGAGTTTATATATTAAAGATATATTAGGAGGCAAAAGACTTAAGTATAGTAATAGCAAGCTGTAGAATTTAGTATATTAATATTTTAATTCAATGCTAATAGGAGAATAGAGATCTTATATGCTTAAGAGAGCTATATATCTAAATCTAAGTATTTCATATCCCTATTAATTCCTATTAGGAATAGAGCTGTCTAGAGGGAAAGATAAGATAAAGTATAAATAAAATACTAATAATATTCTAACTTTATATTAAGAAAGCTAGAGTTACGATAATCTAGATTACTAAAGTGATTAAGCAACTTAACTTATTATAAAGTAAGAAGGCTAGAGGCTAGTATTAATACTTTCTATACTTACTCTAGAACTAAATATCTTTCCTAAAGGAGATACTATAAAGAATTAGTAATTGTTCTTTAAAGCCTTACTAAAGAGGAGGTAGTTATTAATATAAACTCTTATTCCTAAGTTAATATTATTAATAATTAACTTATTAAGTTACTATAGCTATAACTTATAGTGGCTAAAGCTTCTCTTTTAGAAGGGTTTTTTAAATCCTTTAGATTTAGCTAAAATATATAGTAACTAAGCTTTCTTTACTTAACTTAAAGAGATAGCGAAAAAAGATATACTAACTATTTACTATGGCTCCCTAGCTAGAAAGAACTAATAACCTTCTCCTATTCTAACTCTTTATAGAAAAGGAGGGTATTATTATTATTAGTAAGATAAATACTTAGGAGTATAAATACTTTAGTATTACTAAGCTATTGGCTTTTATATAAAAGATTATTAAGAATAGTTAGAAAGTATTTATTATATAGATATTGGAAAACACTTTACTATATAAACTATCTATAGAGGTATTAAGTAAAGATAACCCTACTAAGAAAGAGGTAAAGCTATTACTAAAGCTATTTAGTAAAGAGGAAATAGTTAATGAATAGATAGTAAAAGAACACTTAATACTAAAAGATATAGAATATATAACTAACTTAGCTAAAGAGAAGAAATATCTCTATAGGCTAATCTATTTATTAAATAAGTAATAACTTAAAATGCTTTAGTAATATATTTATTGGATTCACGCTGGATTGCAGGTCACTCAGGACTCAAGCCTCCCTTTATATATATATCTTAAAAGCCTTAAGTTAATATATATATATATTTAAAGGTTCTACTTAACTATATAGATAGTAGTGTTAAACTATATATATCTACCTTATAATAGGTTATATAACCTTATATATATCTATCTATTATAGTATATTTCTTGCTGCTTTATAGGTTATAGTATTAGTATAATACTAATAGTTTTTTCTTTAAGGCTAGATATACTATAACCTACAGAAATATACTTCTATATTACTAATACTTATTATAGACCTAAAGTAGGCTTAGAAACGTAATATAATATAGAATAATATATTAATCTTATTCTATATTTAATTTAGCTAAGTCTCTCTTCTCTATAGTACTAAAGCTACTTTAGTATACCTAGTACTATTAATCTAACTCCTTAGCCTTTATATCTTAAGTTATTTATCTCTCTATTTAAACTATTACCTTATTATTATTAATAAGGTATTTAAGGATTTAATTTAGTATACTCTTTACAAACATATCTATAGAGTTACTATTACTATTAATTTATTATACCTTATAGATCTCCCTCTTCTTATAGAACTATTAAAGCACTATAATATTAATTATTAATTACTTCTCCTTTATAGTACTAAGCTTAATATAGTATTTATATGGTAAGTATAAATTAGTATAGATAACTATAGAGATATAAGGTCTTTTAAGGCAGTTAGTAATCTTCCAAAGTATTATTATAAGAGTAGAGATAAGGTTTATATTAGTAGCTATACTATAGACGTTAGAAGCTAGAATACTTTAGGTAACCCTTTTATACTTTCTTAAAGGCCTCTAGCCAGTATATAGTGATTTTACCTACTTTACAACAGACCTTCTAACTCCACACCTCCTGATAATACACATAGCCTTTAGTTATATAATCCTCTCCTAACTATAGCTATACTTATATATACCTATCCATAGCCTTATAATCCTTAGCCTCACAGTTTAATAATAATATCTATTAACTTATCCTCTTACTTATTACCCACACTACTAATACTATCTATATTACTGCTTTATTTACTAGCTATGCTATTATTAATAATACTCTCTCTATATTAAAGCAGTTAGTATAAGCTATACTTACTAATATTTCCCTATAGAGCTACCTCTGCTTTAGTATTATAGAGAGCCTGTTCAAAGAAGGGCTAATAAATAGAGTGTGTAATAACCTATTTAAGTTCTAATACTATATTTACTTATTTTTATATAATCTTATTATATATATAGGTATCCCCTATAGAGGTATTAAGGAGAGCTCTCTTAAGAACTATATTAATAATACGCTCTTTATAAGTTTAATTTAGTTAATAAAGAAGGAGGTTTTATTAATTATATTAATACTAAACTCCATAGCAATCTAGTTTATATTATTAATAATAATAGATATGTCTTATATATACCTAGTATATTAATATACTAAGTATAGTATTAATATCTTAGAGGATTTATTATAAGTTAATATGGATAAAGAAGAGGAATAAGTATAAAGCCCTACTTATAGTAGAGCTTTTTATACTTCTAGCTATAAGAACCTCTTAAGAGATTAAGGAGTTATCTCTTATATAGTAGCATTTACCTTACTAAAAGGTCTACCTTTTAGGTAGTTTTCCTAAGCTATAAGAGCCTTAGTAGCCTACTCAGCTCTAATATAATTAGCCCTATTATGGATAGTATAGTGTTATCTATATTATTACTATTCTGCTAGGCTATTTAGCTAGAGTATATATCTAACTTTATAATATTTAGAGAGTTTACTTACTAATAGAAATATATTGAGTTTCTATATTATTATCCTTAACTAGTAGAGAGTATAAATCAAAGTGCCTCTATAGTGTTTCCTAAATTATATCTATAAACTGAGTGAATTTATTATAGTCTTTTTTATAGGGGGGCTGTGTTATAACTATAAACTTAATACTTTCTTAAACTAAAGTAGATAGTGTTACTATAGATTATAAACTAAATTATAAGGTTATAGCACTTATAAATAAATAAACACTTATATAAAATAGTATATATATACTATTAAAGTTATATATAGTAAGTATACTATTAAACGTTATATATAATAAACTTATATTAGTATAAATAGGTTAGAGAGATAGAGAAACTAATTAAAAAGGATAATCTTAAAAATTACTTCTAGCTCAATTTATTATAACTTTCTATCTATGTTTTTATTAGATAAACCTTTAGTATAAAGTAGCGCTACTTTAATATAGTGAAAGTCCTCTTAGTCTATAATAGCTAGATATAATAATATATGAATATCCTACATATTTTCCCTCTTAGTATTAAAGAGGGCTAATTAAGATATAACTATATATTTTCCCTTATTTCTTTCTCTATAAAATTAGTTAATAAAGTATAGTAATATAACCTCTTACCTTCTATCTCTCTTATTTTTACTTTTGCTTTGACTAAGTAAGATAAAGAGGCTTTACTAAAAGGTTAGGGCGCTTTACTAAGAGAGAAAGAAATAGAGGAGGGGGGACTCTTAAGCTAATAAGCCTTTAAGAGGAATTAAACCTCTATTATAATATTAATATTATTATGCTCTACTATTAAGCTATAAAGTTATTTTATATAGAAGATAAGAGATATAAATTCTTAAAGCAGAAGATTACTATTCAGTTTATAGCTTAACCCTTCTTATTAGTATAGTAATCCTAAATACGATTTATAAGATAAAGATAGCAATAACCTACTAAATTACTTCTAATATAACTTAGTAGTATCTATTAATATATAAATCTTTTAAGTTTATTACTCTATATAACTTCTATTATATAAACTATATTTTAACTTAATACTACATAGAGTTATATATATAAAGAATCCTATTATTAAAATAAGTTATAACTATTAATAATAGCTAACTTTATAAAATACTATTTATTATAACTAAATATAACGAAATATAAATAGTTCTTAGAGCTATTACTACTACTACTACTACTACTACTACTACTACTACTATTACTACTACTCCTACTACTATTATTTAAAACTATAGTATTATCTATATCTTCTTTTTTCTCTTTATTATTCTCTTTTATAGTAAAGTCTAGCTTATTATCTAAAATTTCTTAATAACTAATTAAATCTCTATATAACTTAGAGTAAAATAATTTAGTATTATTGTTATTTTAATACTATAGATATAATTACCCTAAAGATAGAGTATAATTAAGATACTCTTTAGTAATTATTATTTACTTTTATAGTAAAGGTAGATAATAAAGGAATAAAAAGAGAGAAGAGAAAGAAAGTAAAAAGAAGAGGAGAATAATATAGCTAGAATAGAGTCTAGGGACCTACCTTAAGTTAGGTATTAATACTATTAGTCTAGAATCTAGTAAGATTATATCCTAAGTATATCCCTGCCTTAACTTCTAATAAGTACTTCCTGCTAAGGTATTACTAGGTACTTAGGGTGAGGTATACCTACCTACCTACCTACTTTGCTTACTTAAACTAAGCTTATATTAATATTTATAGTCCTAGCAAGACTATGGAAGTCCCGCTCCTAGCTAGCAAAGAGTAACGGGCTTAGGATAAATATCTTATGTCAGATTAAAGGGTCTGGAATGCATAGTGTAAGTTAGGTATAATGTTAGCCCGGCTCCACGCGCGGGCCTGAAGTAGTCTATGCGTGCTAACCCTAACTAGGGGGCGTGCAGGAAAAGGGGGCTAGGATATACCTAAATAAGGGTTAATATATTAAATAGATATATATAGAACAGGATTATAAATATATATATAATTATATCTAATTTAATAATTAAATGTCTAATATATACTATATTACTATAAATACTACTCTAAAACCTTAATTATAAAATAATAACTATTATAACTACTTTTTAGCTATATAGATTCAGTAACTAGATTCTCTAGATTAACCTCCTATATATAAAGGTATCTAGCCTTAAGCTATAAAATAGTATTAACCTATATACTATTATTTTAAATATAGATAGTATACTCTAAAGCTACTTTAAAAGCAAGATTATACAGCTAACTATTTTAAATATCTCTAACTACTCTATAAATAGTATAGTAAGTAGTATAGTAGTTATATTACTAAGTAATAATATAATTACTATAGATATTAATATAATTATAAACCTTTTTAAAGTAAACTAGAAGCTATACTAGGCTTACTAAGTAGATTATATATTTAGATATAAGTACTATAAAGTATATAAAAAGCAATAATATATATTCTAAGACTAGATCTATAATAATATTTACCTAGATCTCTTATATCTATACTATACTATAGATAAGAATATTAACTACTAAGTATATATATTTTATAAAAGTATTAGTTTTAATATTTATAAGTATAAAGCTATAGCTTGAAAGAGCTATACTATAACCCTAGATCTTCTAGTATATAAGAAGCTACTTACTAAGTATTATATAGAGAAATAGCTTATAAAGTGGAAAAAGGCTATTACTAAAGCATAGGCTAGTAGCTTTATATAAGTAAAAAAGCCTAACTAGTGGTTTACTAACTTTACTATAACCCTTAGTAATAGCAGTTTAGATACCGAGATCTATATATACTAAATAATAATATAATTATATATAAATGCTAGCTTTCTCACTATAGAAGATATACTAAAAGATACCTAAGCTATTCTTAATATATATAAAATAGCTAATCTATATACTAAAACAGGCTAAGAAGTATTTAGCTTTACTATACTAGGAGATAATAAGAATACTATATTTAAGGATAACTTAGAAATACCTAAGAAGTAGAGGCTGGCTATATACTAAGTATATAGAGAAGGGTAACCTATAGTATCTAAAAGCTATAAAAAGGTATCTATAACTATATAAATAACTAATAAAAAGGGCCTCTACCTAGCCTACTATAGCTACTATTTATTAGCTAAGTACTAGATTATATTTTGAGCTCGGAATTACGCCGCAGCCCCTTTGCAAAAAGACTATAACAAATTCACCTAGTTCGCAGGTATAATTCGGGAAATACTATATAGGTATTTTAACCTATACCCTCTACTAGTTAAGGAAAATAATATAGGAACCCTATACGTTCCTACTACTCGCAAGCAAACCCTCTGAATATTACTATATAAAGTCGGATGCGCGCTATACCGGGGCTAATTATATCAGAGCTAAATAGGCTACTAAGGCTCTTAGAGCAACACCCTCGCTAAACCGTCTAGTAAGGTGCTATAAAAGCTACTATATAAGATAAGTCCTTAACCTAAAAGGTTAACTTTCTAGTAAGGTGCTGCAAATGCTATTATATAAGAGGTAACTCCTTAACTAAAGAGGTCTTTCCTAAGAGGTTCTTATAGCTAGAAGCATAAGAAGCTCTATTACTATAAGTAGGGCCTTATACCTCTCCCTCTTCCTTATCCTTATCTAACTTATAATAAATCCTTAACTATATTTATACTAGACCCTATATATAAATACGCTAAGCCCGAGCGAGGCACGCCCTTTAGTATAAATAATATAGAGGGGATCGCTAGAGAGTTTAGCCTTAATATAATTAATAAAACCCGCTCCTTTATTAACTACTCTGCTATATATAGAGACCGTATTATTAGTATAGCCCTTAAGAGGGCTTACCTTAATACCCCTATAGGGGATTCTATAAGGTATAATAGTATTAAAGCTAAGTAAGTAAACTTAGTAGTAGAAGTTTAATAGGTCGTTATATACCCTATAGAGTAGCCCTTCTTTAAGCAGGTCCTCTATATTATTAAGGTAGAGGTAGCCTAGGTAGCCTAGGCGAACGTTAGTAAGTATAGCTTATGCTAACTAATAGAGAGAGCGTTACTAATAATAGCATAGCTAGCGGACGAAGCGGTAATAGAGGCGGTATTAGCAGCACAGGTAGTGTGCGAGAGGAAAAGTCAATAGTTTCATAATATATCCATACTTAAATAATTAAAAACCACGTTATTATTAATATAAAGTTAAAGACCGTGAGGCTATAGGCATATATAAGTGCGGCTATAGTTAGGAGAGGATCACGTGACCGAAGGCTACGTATTATTAGGAGGCGCGGAGTTAGAAGGTCTATTGCACTTAAGCAGGTAAAATCACTATGCAGTGGCCAGAGGCCCTAGATTATGTTTAAAGAGCTATGCCTAGAGCACCTTTAGAGAAGCAAATCCCTCTACTATTTAGTAGAGGAGTATATTAATAATAATAAAAAGCTTATAAAGTATATCTATAAGCTAAAACTAAGCAGTAGATAGTATATAGAAGATAAATAACTATATAGCTACTATAGAGAAACCCTTAAAACTATATTTTATATATAGCTAATAACTACTAACTCTATAACTCTATAGTCCTAGACTCTAGAGCAATAATATATATATTTAATAATACTTTATAGTTTACTATACTTACTAGAGCAGTCCTTAGTAACTTTCTATAGATAGATATATACCAGGTTCCTATTAAGGGATATAGTACAGTTAATATTAAGGTAAAGGGGTATAGTAGAAGTATAATATATCTATAACTATATAATATAGTGCTCTGTTATAGATTTATAAATAACCTTATATTACTTAGGAAATTATACTAATATAGTATCTAGTTAGATATAAGTCTATAAAATAACGATCTATAAAGATTAGATTATACCTATCTCTATATATTAGATAAGAGATATTACTAGCAGGTTCGTAAGTATAGAGAGATATTAGGGAGTGCACTACTATATAGTAAAGAGGATAAAGTAGATACTATATTCCTTATAAATACTTAGTAACTGCTAGCTAAGCACTATATATATATATATAATATTGAGTTTGGAATTACGCCGCAGCCCCTTCGCAAAAAGACTATAATAAATTCACCTAGTTCGCAAGCATACTTTAGGAAACACTTTATAGGTATTTTAACCTATACCCTCTACTAGTTAAGGAGAATAATATAGGAACCCTATATATTCCTACTACTCGCAAGCAAACCCTCTAAATATTATAGAGTTAGACGCGCGCCGCACCGGGGCTAATTATATTAGAGCTAAATAGGCTACTAAGGCTCTTATAGTAATACCCTCGCTAAACCTTCTAGCAAGGCGCTATAAAAGCTACTATACGAGATAACTCCTTACCCTAAAAGGTCGACCTTTAAGTAAGGTATTAAAAATCAAAGCTACTATATAAGATAACTCCTTAACCTAAAAGGTCGACCTTCTAATAAGGTATTATAAATACTACTATATAAGAGGTAACTCCTTAACTAAAGAGGTCTTTCCTAAGAGGTGCTTATAGCTAGAAGTATAAGAAGCTCTACTACTATAAGCAGGGCTTTATACCTCTCCCTCTTCCTTATCCCTTAACTATATTAGTACTAGACCCTATATATAAAAACGCTAAGCCTGTGCAAGGTATACCCTGATACTAATAACGCGCGAGAGCTTATTAGAGAGTTTTATATTAATATAATTAATAAAACCCGCTCCTTCTTTAACTACTCTATTATATATAGAGAGTATATTATTAATATAGCCCTTAAGAGGGCTCTTATTAATACCCCTAGAGGGGATACTTATTATTATATTATAGCTAAGTAAGCAGACTTAGTAGTAGAAGCTAGGTAAGTTATTATATACCCTATAGAATAGCCCTTCTTTAAGCAGGTCCTCCGCACTATTAAAGCAGAGGTAGCCTAGGCCTCTTAGGGCTTAAATATTAGTAAGTACGGCTTGCCCCGACTAATAGAGAGAGCGTTGCTAACGACGGCATAGCTACAAAGGCGTTAGCTAACCCGATCGAACAAGAGGACTATAAAGACAGTAATATATATATATATAATATAGTAACTAAGCAATAACCTATTTATAGTAATATCTTAATCTAGTACTAGTGTCTTAGATACCTAGGCCTAGAAGCTATTTAATATCTCTTAAATAGTATAAGAGGAGTTTACCTTATCTAAGGAGGTGAGCCTATTATAATAATTAACTATAATATCTATACTATAGCTAAGGTTTACTACTAAGTATAATAAGTGCTATAAGAATCTATTAAATATATAAAACTAGGTAATTATATTGCTCTGGACTTCTATAACTATAATAAAGGCTATAAAGAGTATTACTTAGTACTATTTATAATAGATTAACCTATAGTATATATATAGAACTTCTACCTTATATAAAGAGGAATAGACAACCTCCTTATAGTAATTAAGAACTATTTAATAATACTCTTAATAGGTATAAAGTTACTAGATATATTATAGCCTAAGATAATAAAGTTATCTACCTATCTATACAACTATATATCTATAGTAGTAAGAGGCTAGTAAATACTTTATAAGCTGTTCTATAGGCAGTTCTAGGTATATAAGTCTGTTAATTATATATACCCTAATCTCTTATATCTATATATCTATAGCTATAAGGTGTTTACTATAATAAAGAAAGCTTAGCTTAAGTAATAATACTATAAGAGACTTATACTATATATATTTATTAGCTTCCTAGTTAGCTATATTTCTAGTAATCTATTTTATCTATAGGAACTGCTATATATAGAAGTATTTACCATATATAATATAATTTTTAATAAGAAAAGGTTTTTTAATAGTAACTTAAAGAGGCTTATAAAAGAGTTTTAGTATATAGACCTTGCTATAATATAAGAGCAAATTAACTAGCTAATTAGTGAGAGCTATATATAAGCTGCTCTATAGAACACTAATAAGGAGATAGATAAAGTAGTTAAGTATAATAACTATATTAATAAGTATATAGAAGGTCTAGGAGCTTTAGTACTAAAGAATATAGATATAGTTATATTATCCCTGCTATAGAGCCTAGTAGCCCTAGCTACTACTACTATACTAGAAATAAATAATACTCCTATTTATATAAATACTTATTTTAAACTAATAACCTCTCTAGAGATCTTATTAATAATATTTTTTATAGCTCTATAGAGTATATTTATAAGTATAAGAAGGTGTGGGGAAAGGTATAACTACTCTTTAAAATATATAAATAAAAATAGATAATATAAATTATTATTACTCTAGTGCTATTATATACTATAAACCTTATTTAAGGCTACCTTTCTAGCAAGCTATATATAGCTATACTAGAAGTATAAGACTATATAATTAGAAAACAGCTCTATAGCCTAGAATACCTAGACTAATTACTTACTAAGTATATATATAGAGTGGGATATCTCTAAAGCTTTAATAGAAGTAGGTTCCTAGGCTACCTCTGCCTTAGCAATACAGAGGACCTGCTCGAAGAAGGGCTACTCTATAGGGTGCGTAATAACCCGCCGAACTTCTACTACTAAGTTTACTTACTTAGCTCTAATGCTATTATACCTTATAGAGTCCCCTATAGGGGTATAAAAGTTAGCCCTCTTAAGGGTTATACTAATAATACGCTCTCTATATATAGCGGAGTAGTTAATAAAGGAGCGGGTTTTATTAATTATATCGAGGCTAAACTCTCTAGCGACCCCCTCCGCGTTATTTATACTAAAGGGCGTGCCTCGCTCGGGCTTAGCGTATTTATATATAAGGTCTAGTGCTAATATAGTTAAGGATTTATTATAGGTTATAGGTATACCTAGGACTTTATAAATAAGGATAAAGAAGAGGGAGATATATAAGGCCCTGCTTATAGCAGCAGAGCTTCTTATACTTCTAGCTATAAGAACCTCTTAGGAAAGACCTCTTTAGTTAAGGAGTTACCTCTTATATAGTAGTATTTACCTTACTAGAAGGTTAACCTTTTAGGTTAAGGAGTTATCTTATATAGTAGCTTTTACCTTTAGTACCTTGCTAGATAGTCGACCTTTTAGGTTAAGGAGTTATCTTATATAGTAGCTTTTCTAGGCCACGAGAGCCTTAGTAGCCCGTTTAGCTCTAATATAATTAGCCCCGGTATAGCGCGCGTCCAACTTTATATACGAGGGTTTACTTATAAGTAGTAGGAACGTATAGGGTTCCTATATTATTTTCCTTAACTAATAGAGGGTATAGGTTAAAATACCTATATAGTGTTTCCCGAATTATGCTTGCGAACTAGGTGAATTTGTTATAGTCTTTTTATAAAGGGGCTGCGGCGTAATTCCGAACTCAATAGTCCTAGTATAAAGTAGTAAGGTAGGAGGCTTATAGTTATTAAGTACTTAGCTATTACTAGGTTTATATATCTAAACTTAATAAATATAGATAGTTAGTGAAGTTTAAAGTGAGACTTATAATCTAAGGTAACTAATAAGCAAAAGATATATAAGATATATATACTATGATATTTATAGATATATCTTTCTAAGTGCTAATAGCTATAGCTACTTATTTTAATATAGAGCTATTATAATATAATACTATAAATATATTTATATATATATTTATTCATAAAATAGTATTTATAAATATACTATTAATATATTACTATAATAATAAGGTTCTATATCTATAAAAGGCACTTTATAAACTATACTACTTACTGCTGCTTTAGTAAAAGCACTTAGAAGCAGGCTTTATTATACTTAACTTTAAATAGGTAGTTAGTAAGAACTGTTACTAATAACGTGGGTAAGTAATATTCTTTATATATATAGATAATTATATATTAGTATTCCCTTATAAATATATTAAAAGTATAAAAGAAACTATAAACACTCTCTAGATGTGCTATTACCTTAAAGAAGGTTAGGACCTATAATAGTTCCTTAGGATTAAAGTGCTTTATAACAGAGCTATATATAAGCTATAGGTATTATAGTCTTTATTTATAGATAAGGTATAGAAGCTGCTTAAGCAGCGTGCTATAAGCCTTAATATAGATAAGTAAGTATATGAATATCTATAACTACTGGCTATAGTAAGAGGTTACTATAGAGTATATATTAGTTAAATATACTCTTTTAATAGAGATTATAGCAGATAGACTTATAAAGGTGCTTATACTACTATAATTCAGAGCATTTTATAGTTAGCTATATATAAGTAACTAATATATATATCTAAAAGTAAATTATATATAAAACCTAGAAGAGGAAAATAATATAAAGCATATAAGAGCAATAGAAATATATATATAGAATAAGCTAAACCTTAATAGAGTTTAGGAATAGCTTTATAAATAGCTAGTAATTCCTAAGGGGGTATATTAGATTAAAGAGTCTAGAATATATTGTGTAGGTTAGGTATAACATTAGCCTGGCTCTATGCATAGGCCTGAAGTAGTCTGTGCACACTAACCGCAACCGGGGTGTGCGCAGGAAAAGGGGCTAGGACATGCCTAAATAAGGGTTAATATATAGAATATATATACACACTATAATATTATAAATATATATATAATTACACCCAATTTAATAATATTTAAAATAGAGGTGGAATTATCCTTGATATAATAGCTTTCTTAGTATCCTATATAATATAAGTAGCTATATAAGGGTTAACCTTAGAGCTTAAAGAGAATAACTAACTATATATTTAGTCTCAACTTAGTGCACTTACTATATAGTAGGAGTCTTAATTATTTCAGGTAATAGTGGGTAGTTATTACTTTTTTCCCTTTTATTTTGCGCCTAGATAGGTTTAAAGTTATAGAGTATTTAGTAGCTATAGGTCTAAGACTGCCCCTGCTATTCACTAAGTTTAGCGCTTACTGGTGATTTTTCATAGGAACACCCTGTAAAGTGTGCTATAGAGTGTACTAATAGCCTTAGGCTAAACCCACTAGATACTTATATAGGAAGCGGGCAGCGTTTTGCTATATGTCTAGGTAGTGTGGGTATTTAGCAGCCATAGGTCCGGGACTGCCCCTGCAATTTGCTAAGTTTAGCGCTCACTAGTGATTTTTCATAGGAACACCCTATAAATTAAAGTCATAGAGTATTTAGTAGCTATAGGTCTAAGACTGCCCCTGCTATTCACTAAGTTTAGCGCTTACCGGTGATTTTTCATAGGAACACCCTATAAAGTAGGCTATAGGGTTTGCTAATAGCCTTAGGCTAAACCTAGTAGATATTTATATAGGGAGTAGCATTTTGCTAGGTATCTAGGTAGTGCTATTCTCACTAATACTAAGGTATCTATATTTAGGTACCTTACTATGCCTTAATTAAATTAAATGAATTAGGAAACCTCAGAAATCTAGCACTAGAGGAGATAATACTACTAGCTACTATATCTAGAGATAACCTTAAGATAGAGTAGTATTATCTAAAGCACTAAGATTAATATAAAGCTCTAAAAGGGTTCTCTATAGACTAATAGGTCTTAGGTACTTACTTATATATCTAGAGGCACCTTATAAGGAACATATTAATATTAATAGCACTAAGGTTATATTTCAGCTATATAATTATGCCCTATCTAGCACACTCTGCTTGATATCTAGCGAATAGAATATATAAGTAAGAAAACAGAAATTTTTAAGCTAGGCCTATATCTCTATAGTTATATTAGACCTGAGGTTCCAGGTTTTCTGGTTTTCCAGTGCAGCCTCAGAAGAGGTTTAAACTATTAACTAAGGTGGAGGAGCTCTGTAATTTTAACCTGCCTTATACCTACCTACCTTAAACACTCCTATTAGTAATGGTATAAAGCCTGCGCAGCAGCAATAACAGCACTTTTAGTGCTGTATAGCTCCCGCTCTTTAATTTTGCTTTGCTGTGAGATTAAGATATTAAATTGGGCGTGATTATATATATATTTGTAATCCTGTTCTATATATATCTATTCTATATATTAACCCTTATTTAGGCACGTCCCAGCCCCCTTTTCCTATACACCCCCTAGTTATAGTTAGTGTATATAGACTACTTTAGGCCTATATACAGAGCTAGGCTAATATTATACCTAACTTATACTATATATTCCAGACTCTTTAATTTAATATATCTTCTTAGGAATTACTAGCTATTTATAAAGCTATTCCTAAAATTTATTAAGGTTTGCCTTATTTTATATATACATTTCTATTACTCTTACATACTTTATATTATCTTTCTTCTCTAGGTTCTATATATAGTTTTCTTCTAGCTATATATATTAATTACTTATATATAGCTAACTATAAAACACCTTAAATTATAGTAGAGTAAGTATCTTTATTAGTCTATCTGCTATAATCTCTATTAATAGAGTATATTTAACTAATATATACTCTATAGTAACCTCTTACTATAGCTAGTAATTATAGATATTCATATATCATAGCCTTATTTATAGTTAAAAAAGCTCTACGTTAACTAGCTACATAGTTTATTAATTATTATACTAGACTTAGATTATTATTAGTATTATATTAAGTATTGTAAAAGTGGCTTTAGGTATAGCTTTGCCTAAAAATTAGATTTATGGTATAGTTATTAATTAGCTTATAAAGAGGGCTGTATATACTACTTAGAATAGTATAAGTAGCTCTTTCTCTATTATTAATATTATAACTATTATCTGCTTATTTACCTTTTATGAAATTATCCCTCTAAATAGCTTTATTACTAATACTTAGGAGCTCTTTTAGTTAATTATATTATCTATAAAGCTAGTATCTAAAGTAACTTTAAGTATATTATCTAGTTTACTAAGCTTAGTGCTATATTTAATGCAGAGATATTATATTTAGTAAAGATATTAGAGAACTTAATTAGCTATATAGTACTACATAGAGCCTAAATCATTATTAAACCTAGTAAGGCAGCTTATAGTAAATACTATATTAGGCTATATTATCACTACTATATATAGGATTATTCTAATATACTATTAGTAGTAGTTAATCTTTCACAGAGCTGCTTCCCCTTTATATAGGTCTAATCTATCTTTTATTATAGATATATATACTTACTTATCTATATTAAGGCTTATAGCACGCTGCTTAAGCAGCTTCTATACCTTATCTATAAATATAGACTATAATAGCTATAGCTTATATATAGCTCTGTTATAAAGCACTTTAATCCTAAGGAACTATTATATGTCCTAACCTTCTTTAAGGTGGTAGCACTTCTAGAGAGTATTTATAGTTTCTTTTATACTTTTAATATATTTATAAGGGAATACTAATATATAATTATCTCTATAGATAAAGAATATTACTTACCTATATTACTAGCAGCAATTCTCACTAGCTACCTATTTAAAGTTAAGTATAATAAAGCCTGCTTCTAAGTACTTTTACTAAAGCAGCAGCAAGCAGTATAATTTATAAAGCGCCTTTTATAGATATAAAACCTTACTATTATAGTAATATCCTAGTAGCATACTTATAAATACTATTTTATTAATAGATATATATATAAACATATTTATAGTATTATATTATAATACCTCTATATTAAAATAAGCCACTATAGCTATTAATACTCAGAAAGATATACCTATAAGCATTATAGTATATATATCCTGCACGTCTCTTACTTATTAATTACCTCAGATTACAAATCTTGCTTTAAACTTCGCTAACTACCTATATTTATTAAGTTTATATATATAAACCTAGTAATAGCTAAGCACTTAATAACTATAAGCCTCCTGCCTTGCTACTTTATACTAGGACTATAATACTTTATATCCCCTTAGGTAAGACCTCTTAGCCTCTAGAGATTTATTTAGAAAGGGGAATAGTTTTATAAGCCTATTATATAGTGCTAACTAATTATAAGATATAGATAGAGGAGGTAACTTAAACTAGGGATAACCTAACAGAGTAACTATTTTATCTATATTATTTAGGCTACTATATATTATAGCACTTCTATAGCACTTCTATAGCACTCTATACTTTCTAGCCTTTATTCTTTAGCTATAGCAGATACTTACTATTATAGATCTATCTTATCTATAGCTACTTTAAAGGTATAACCTACTCCTATTAAAGTTTTAGAGATATCCCACCCTATTAAGCTCGGAATTACGCCGCAGCCCCTTCGCAAAAAGACTATAACAAATTCACCTAGTTCGCAGGTATAATTCGGGAAACACTATATAGGTATTTTAACCTATACCCTCTACTAATTAAGGAAAAAAATATAGGAACCCTATATATTCCTACTACTTATAAGCAAACCCTCTAAATATCACTATATAGAGTCGGACGCGCGCCGCACTAGGGCTAATTATATCGGAGCTAAACGGGCTACTAAGGCTCTCGTGGCCTAGAAACACCCTCGCTAAACCTTCTAGCAAGGTGCTATAAAAGCTACTATATAAGATAACTTCTTAACCTAAAAGGTTAACCTTCTAGTAAGGTACTAAAGGTAAATACTACTATATAAGAGGTAACTCCTTAACTAAAGAGGTCTTTCCTAAGAGGTTCTTATAGCTAGAAGTATAAGAAGCTCTACTGCTATAAGCAGGGCCTTATGCCTCTCCCTCTTCCTTATCCACGAAGTCCTAGGCATACCTATAACCCACGATAAATCCTTAACTATATTAGCACTAGACCCCGTATATAAAAACGCTAAGCCTGCGCGAGGCACGCCCTTTAATACTAATAACGCGCGAGAGCTTACTAGAGAGTTTAGTATTAATACGATTAATAAAACCCGCTCCTTCTTTAACTATTCTATTATATATAGAGAGTATATTATTAATATAGCCCTTAAGAGGGCTCTTATTAATACCCTTAGAGGGGATACTTACTATTATATTATAGCTAAGTAAGTAGACTTAGTAGTAGAAGCTAGGTAGGTTATTATATACCCTATAGAGTAGCCCTTCTTCGAGCAGGTCCTCTATACTATTAAGGCAGAGGCAGCCTAGGCCCCTTAGGGGAACGTCGGTAAGTATAGCTTGCGCCGACTAATAGAGAGAGCATTGCTAACAACGGCATAGCGAAGGCATTAGCTAACCTAATTAAACAAGAGGACTATAAAGATAGTAACGACTTCTAGCGGATAAAGCAGGAATAGAGGCGGTATTTAACGGCAGCGCGGGTAGTGCGCGAGAGGAAAAGTCGATAGTTTCGTAGTTTAAATAATCAAAAACCACGTTATTATCGATATAAAGTTAAAGATCGTGAGGCTATTAACGGGCACGTATAAGTGCGGCTATAGTTAGGAAAGTTATAATCACGTAACCGAAGGCTATGTATTATTAGGAGGCGCGGAGTTAGAAGGTCTGTTGCACTTGAGCAGGTAAAATCACTATGCAGTGGCCAGAGGCCATATCCCACCCTATATATATACTTAGTAGGTAATTAGTCTAGGTACTCTAAGCTATAAAGCTATTTTCTAATTATATAGTCTTATGCTTCTAGTATAGCTATATATAGCCTACTAAAAAGGCAGCCTTAAATAATGTCGATAGTATATAGCAGCACTAGAGCAATGATAATTTATATTATCTATTTTCTATTTATATATTTCAAAGGGTAGTTATGCCTTTCCCTATACCCCCTTATACTTATAAGTATACTCTATAAAGCTATAAAAAATAGTATTAGTAGGGTCTTTAGAGAGATTATTAATTTAAAATAAGTATTTATATAGATAGGAGTATTATTTATTTCTAGTATAGTAGCAGTAGCTAGAGCTACTAGGCTCTATAGTAGAGATAATATAACAGTATCTATATTCTTTAGTACTATAACTCCTAGATCTTCTATATACTTATTAATATAGTTATTATACTTAACTACTTTATCTATCTCCTTATTAATATTCTATAGAGTAGCTTATATATAGTTCTTACTAATTAGCTAGTTAATTTACTCTTATATTATAGCAAGGTCTATATACTAGAACTCTTTTATAAGCCTCTTTAAGTTATTATTCAAAAACCTCTTCTTATTAAAATTCATATTATATATAGTAAACACTTCTATATATAGCTGGTTCTATATATAAAACAAATTACTAGATATATAGCTGACTAGAAAGCTAATAAATATATATAGCATAAGCCTCTTATAGTATTATTACTTAAGCTAAGCTTTCTTTATCATAGTAAACAACCTATAGCTATAGATATATAGATATAAGAGGTTAGAGCATATATAATTAGCAGACTTATATACCTAAAAGTGCCTATAGAATAGCTTATAGAGTATTTACTAGCCTCTTACTACTATTAATATATAGTTATATAGATAGGTAGATAACTTTATCATCTCAGGCTATAATATATCTAGTAGCTTTATACCTATTACTATAGCTCTTATATATTCTTTAATAATAGCACTGATTCATTCTACTCTACTATTCTATGCTTAAGTATTAGTAGCAGAGAGCTTAAAGCAGATACCTTAGGCTTCTAGAGTAGCTATAATATATAGATACTTTATAAGCTTAAGGTCTATTTTAATTACCTTTATATATACTCTATACTATATTAAGAGTATTATTAAATAATCCTTAATCACTATAAAGAGGTTATCTATCTCTCTTTATATAAGGTAAAGGTTCTATATATATACTATAGATTGATCTATTATAAGTAGTGCTAAGTAATACCCTTTATAGCCTTTATTATAGTTACAGAAGTCTAGGGTAATATATTTACCTAGCTCTGCATATTTAATAGATTCTCATAGTGCTTATTACACTTAGCAGCAGACTTTAGCTATACTATAGGCATTATAATTAATTATTATAATAAGCTTACTCCCTTAGGTAAAGCAGACTCCTCTTATACTATTTAAGAGATATGAAATAGTCTCTAGGCCTAGGTATCTAAGGCACTAGTACTAAATTAAGGTACTACCATAAATAGGTTATTAGTTAGTTACTATATTATATATATATATATAGCGCTTAGCTAGTAGTTACTAAGTATTTATAAGAAACATAGCACCTGCCTTATCCTCTTTACTATATAGTAGGGCACTCCCTAAGGTCTCTCTATACTTAAGAACCTGCTAGTAATATCTCTTATCTAATATATAGAGATAGGTATAATCTAACCTCTATAGGTAGTTATTTTATAAGCTTATATCCTACTAGATACTATACTAGCATAACTTCCTAAGTAATATAAGGTTATTTATAAACCCACAGCAGAGCACTATATTATATAGTTATAAGCATATTATATTTCCACTATACCCTTTTACCTTAATATTAACTCTACTATATCCCTTAATAGGGACCTAGTACACACCTATCCATAGAATGTTACCTAGAGCAGCTCTAGTAAGTATAGTAAACGATAAAGTATTATTAAATATATATATTATTACTCTAGAGTCTAGGATTATATAGTTATAGAGTTAGTAGTTATTTAGTTATATATAAAATATAGACTTAAGAGTCTCTCTATAGTAGCTATATAGTTATTTATTCTCTATATATAGTTTACTACTTAGTTTAAGCTTATAAATATACTTTATAAGCTCCTTATTATTATTAATATACTTCTCTACTAAATAATAAAGGGATTTACTTCTCTAAAGATACTCTAGGTATAGCTCTTTAAATATAATCTAGTACTTAGCTAATAGGTAGTAGCTATAGCAGGCCAGATAGAGGCCCTTTTTATTAGTTATTTATATAGTTATAGATATCCTTTTTTAACCTTCTAGTGCTATAAACTACCCTCCTCTCTATACTTAGTATATAGCTAGTCTATACTTCTTAGGTACTTCTAAGTTATTCTATAAAGTAGTATTCTTATTATCTCCTAGTATAGTAGGGCTAAATACTCCTTAACCTATTTAAGTATATAGGTTAGCTATCTTAAATATATTAAGAGTAACTTAGGTATCCTTTAGTATATCTCCTATTTATAAGGAACAATAGCGGGTGCAGGATACAGAGCCAACGCTATTAGCAAAATATCAGCGAATTAGCAGTGAATATGCACCCCCTTAAGAAAACTCTGCAAGCTAGAGACTTAGAAGGTTAAGTAATAGTCTAATATAACTATATATACCTACGTTTTAGTATTCTAGCCTTTCCTAGTTTAGGCCTATAGCTATACTCTTATAACTCTATTACTTCTACCTTAATTTGAGAAACTAGCGCTAGTTAGAATATCTAAAACGAACTAGTAATAATATACTAATATATTAGTAATAGATAAATTAGTAACGGAGTTTAACTATAATAAACTCTAGGCTAGGTATATAGAATACGACTAATAGGGCCTTAGCTAATATAATATAGGTTACTCGCTAAGCCCTAAGATATAGGGAACATAGCGTAGATATTACGCTAGGGGGTTAGATAATCCTAGTAATAATATAATAAGAGAGGCTACCCTAAGGGGGTAGGCTAGGTCTCGGGTAACGCTAGAACTAGTAGAGCGACCTTTACTTAGCAAATAAATAGCGAGTAGTAGCTAATAGGGTACCCCGCTTAAGACCCCCTAAGAAGCTAGCGTCTTAGGTATCCTTACCTAAGTAATAAGATTACTATAGAGATAGTAAGAGAGCCTTATAGAGTAGATATATTTATAGTAATAGAGGTATAAGGAATAAACTACTACCTTACTATAGAAGCTTACTAACTATCTAGTAACGAGGTAGCTATAAAGAGAATATAAGAAACCCCCTATATATAATTACTATACTATAAGCGAGGACTTTATTATAGACTAGGTTAGTAACTAGATCTAAGTAGTTAAAGATAGATACTAACTACGCGCTCGTAGTACGCTAGAATAGTAGATTTAATAGGCGCTTATAAATATAAGCCCGTCCTTATAGACCTAGTAGTAATACTATAGGGCTAGGCTAGAGGGAGACCTAGCCTAGGCTAACTTTATAATATTTATTTACTAATAATATATTAATCTAGAGCTTTAAGAGCAGAGATACTACGAGAAGCTAGATATAATAAGGTAGAGGGAGATATAGTTACTAATATAGTTCTTTATTAAATAGTTAGTAATATACTAGAACTTAGGTATAGTTAGTATAGAAGATAGCAAGGCTAAGGCCTATATATTATACTTCTAACTAGCCCCCTTTCTATATAGGGAGCTTAAGCGTTAGAAGGTTAAGATATAGAGACTAAGAGACGTCGCTATAGAAGCGGAATACTTATAGGAGATATATTACTAATAAGGTAGCGAGGCCCTGCGGAGCAAAAGCAGGAAGTAGTATATAAGCGAGGGGTATATACTAAGGGTACCCCCTATAACGAGGGTAAGCTAAAAGGTACGCTAGTAGGGCTCTAGTTATAGGACTACACGAGGTTCTTAGAGCCTAATACCTTACTAATTAGCTAGTACTTTAATATAAGGACCTAACTAGAGCTAGCTTATATTTAGCCCTAGTATATAAAGGGCGTTGCCACGAGAGCCTTAGTGGCCCGTTCGGCTCCGATATAATCGGCCCCGGTGCGGCGCGCGTCCGACTTTATACGAGGGTTTGCTTGCGAGTAGTAGGAACGTATAGGGTTCCTATATTATTTTCCTTAACTAGTAGAGGGTATAGGTTAAAATACCTATATAGTGTTTCCCGAATTATACCTGCGAACTAGGTGAATTTGTTATAGTCTTTTTGCGAAGGGGCTGCGGCGTAATTCCGAGCTTAATAACCTACGACGTTTAACCCCTTAGTATACTTTAGCTATAAGAAGAAGGGGTATAAGAGGGTAAACTACCTAGATAAATAATAGAGTATAAATAAAACGCTAGTAAGATACTAAGCGTTTATTAATAAGGTAAGGGTTAATATAATCTAATTAATAAGGGAGGTTAAAGACCTTAACCTATTAGAAAAAGAGTAGGCTAGGGGATTATACTAATAACCCCCGCGCCTATATTAAAACTAGATACTTTCCTAAAGGGAGATATTATAAAAGGACGGGCGATTATTCTCTAGAATATCGCTAAATAAGAAGTAATAGTAGATATAGACTCCTATTTATAAGTTAATATTATTAGTAGTCGACTAGTAAAGTCCTTATAACTATAACCCATAGTAGCGCGCACCCCTATATTAGAAGGGTTTAATAGGTCCTCTATAATAAGCTAAAATATATACTAGTTAATATTCTTCCTTATTAACTTAAGGGGATAACTAAGGAAGATATAGCGACTATTTACTAAGGCTCCTAACCCTAAAGGGGTAGGGGACCTCCTCTTATGATAATACTCTATAGGTAAGGAGGGTATTATAATTAATACCTAGATAAATACCTAGGGATATAAACGCCTTAGTATTACTAAGCTATTAGTATTTATATAGGAGATCGTAGAGAATAGCTAGAAAGCCTATATTATATATATTTTAGGGAATATCGCCCCCTATAAGCTACTAATAGAGGCCCTAGGCGAAGAGGATACCTTAGAGGGCGAAGTAGAATTACTACTAGAGCTACTTAGTAAATAGGCGACGTTTAATAAGTAGTTAGCAAAGGAATACCTAGCCCTAGAGGGCGTAGAATATACTATTAACTTAGTTAAAGGGAAGATACCTTTATATAAGCCTATCTATTTACTAAATAAGCACTAGCTAGAGGAGCTCTACTAATATATTACTAATAACTAAGTAATATGGCAGATTTAACTCTTAATAAGTAAGGTAAGCGCCCCTATTCTCTTTATACCTAAGAAGGATAGATCCTTATGCCTTTATATAGATTATTAAGGCCTTAATAAGGTAATACTAAAGAACTAATATCTACTTCCCCTTATTAATAAGCTATTAGATAAGCTTTAGGGAGCGAAATAGATCTTAAAGATTAACCTTTAAGATATATACTACTATATCTATTTTAAGCTAGGAGACTACTAGAAGATAGCTTTTAGGACTTATTATAAGTACTTTAAATATACTATTATACTATTTAGACTTACGAACGCCTTAGTAATATTCTAGGTATATATTTACTAAGCGCTCGCTAAGCTACTAAATACCTATTATATTACTTATATAGATAATATTATAGTCTACTCTAAGATAAGAGAGTAGTATATAAAGGACTTTTACTAAGTACTCTATAGGCTTTGCTAGTAGGCGCTATATACTAAGCTTAGTAAGTATAGTTTCTACTAATAACGAGTAGAGTTCCTAGGGTATATTATCACACCTAAAGGTATATTAATAGACTAAACCCGCGTCTAAGCTATTACTAAATAGAAGCTACCTAAGAACTACTAGGAGATCTAAGTCTTCCTAGGATTCTATAACTTCTACTATAAGTTTATTATAAGCTATTTAGGTATTATAGCCCCTATAATATCCCTACTAAAGGGTAGCGAGAATAGTAAGAAGGGAAGCGAATTTTACTAGCTAGAAGAGGCCTAATAGGCCTTTAAATAGCTCTAAGCTGCCTTTTACTTAGTAACTATTCTCTAATATTAGGACCTAACTTGCGAAATAAGGGTTAAAACGGACGCTTCTATAAAAGCTATATCTAGTATCCTATTATAGTATATTGATAGCTAGTAGTAACTAGTTACTTACTATTTATAGAAGCTTAGTAATACTAAGTAGTATTAGGGAGTAGGCTAATAGGAGCTTCTTATTATAATTAAAAGCCTAGATTACTAGGCTTATTACCTTTAAGATATATTAAAAAAGTTTATAATCCTAATAGACTACTAGGCGCTAAAGGGAGTTATTAGTATATTAGCGCGGGACCTTTAGAGAAGGCTTACTAAATAGGTATATAAACTCTTAGCGTTTAACTTTAACCTAGAGTATAAGTTAGGGGTTATAAACCTAGTAGAGAAGCTATCTAGGAGGCTAGATTATATAGAGGGGGAGGTAAAATATAATAATATACTCCTAACCCTAGCGAGGAAGCTAGGGTTCGTTAGTAACCTACTAGCAGACCTCTAGATAAGTATTACTACTCTATAAGGTAATATAGAGACCTTAAGAGTATTTATTAATACTATAAGGGCTAGTATAAAATAACGCCCCTTCTAGATAGATAGCTCTAGGGGCGGAGACGCCTTAGTCTCTATTTAGTATAGCGCTTTATAGTATACTAATATTACTATAACTATAGTAGCTATAATAACCTAATACTAAAGAGCAAGGGAAGCCGTAGAGAACGCTTAGCAAGAGGTTACTAACCTAGAGGACTCGCTTAGAGCTAGGGTTGCTATAGTATAGTAATATATCCTATGCTAAGTTATAAGGGAGCTTATAATAAGCGAAACGGCATATAGTTAGTAACCCTCTAAAGCGATAGAAAGTCTTATCTATAGACTATAGGCTAATAACTTATACTACTAGACCTAATTAGAGAGGGTATACAGACTAGCTAGCGATTATAGGGGCTATATAATTAATAGCTATAGAACCTTATTCTATAAGGGAAGGTTAGAGATACCCTAGGAGAGGTCCCTAAAATCCTTTACTAATACTATAACAACTATAAGGCGGGTTATATAGGGGTAAATAAGACTACTAAGTTAATCTCGAGGAAGTTCTACTAGCTAAACTTAGCTATAGATATATATAATTACGTTATAGGGTACTATATATACTAAGGGATCTGGGTTCTAAGGTATAAGCCCTATAGAAAGTTATACCTATTACCCCTACTAGCGCACTAGTTTTAGGAAATTAGTATAGACTTTATTACTAGACTACTACTAAGCTATTAGTATAAAGGCAGGGAGTATAACGCAGTTCTCATTATTATATACTAGATAACTAAGTTCGCTATATTTATCCTAATAATAAAGCAGCTAATAGCTACTACGCTAGCGCGAATTATCTATAAATAGGTTAAGTGCTATTTTAATACCCTAGAGGGTATTATTAGTAACTAAGATAAGCTCCTTACTAGCTAATTTTAGGAGGAATTTATAAGAGAGAGGGCTATTAAGCGCTGCCTCTCTATTATATATTACCCCTAGACTAATAGGTAGTCTAAAAGGATATATTAGATATTAGAAAAGTACTTGCGAGCGTATACTAGTAACTCGCTATAAGAATAGGCTATCTAGCTACCTAAGGCTAAGTTTATATATAATAATAGTTACTATAGTACTACTAGCTATTTACTAATAGAGGCCCTATATAGCTACTACCTATAATATATAGAATATATAACCCCTGCGAATAGGGTTGTAGTATAGGACGTAAGGGAGTGAATTAAATATATCTTAAAGCTTTATAAGAGGGCCTAGGAATAGTAGTAGAAGGCTACAAAGGTATAAGCTAAGTATTATAATACGAGGTATAAGGAATAGACCTATTATTAGGGATAAGTTATTAGGCTATTAATAAAGAACTTCTAGTTTAAGAATACAAAACTAGCGCCTAGGTTTATATAAGTAGCTATTATAGAACTAATTAGTACGTAAGCTTATAGAGTTTATTTACTACTATAGTACTAAAGGATATATAATATATTCTTAGTTACCTTACTAGAACTATTAGATAATTACTAAGTAAGTAGCAAAAGCTCGCCTATATACCCGGAGCTTAAGGATAAGGTAGAGGAATAGGAGGTTAAAGAGATCGTTATATAGTAAGGCGTTAGTAATAATATATAGTACTTAGTTAAGTAGGTAGGATAGCTTATAGAATATAATATATAAGAACCTATAGAGAACTTAGCGAACGCGTAAGAGGGTATTTATAAGTTTAATAGATAATATAGGAGGGCTTATAAGAAGTAGGACGATTAGTTACTAAAACTACTATAATAGTTTAGTAATTATAGACCACGAGACCATAAAATAAAACTAAGTTAGAAGCAAAATATTAATTAAATTAAGTAGTAAATTATTACTAAGGCTATAGTAAAAAGGGGTATTATCCTATAAAAGGGGAAAAAGAGCTAACGATTTAATTAGTTATTAATTTCTTAGGATAGCTACGGGGGTAACTACTATAACTATTACAACTAGTCGCTAAACTAGTACTATTAGTATTACTACTATCGCTACCTATAGGCTAACTACTAGCCGACTCGCTACTAGCGCTACTACCCGACTCGCTACTAGAACTATTACTATTAGAAATAGTAATAGTAACCTTAGCTCTCTTAGTCTTCTTCGCTAACTCTTCGCTACTACTTTAGCTATACTTAGGAGGGGTATTAAGGTAGGAGGCGTAGGAGATAGGGCGAGCACTAGTAATAGTAATAAAGCAGGAGGGGATATTATTAGTAATATACTTAGCGAGATTTTCCTAGAGCTCCTCGTAAAACCTAGGGGAAAAGGCAATATTATACTTATAGGTATATATCGGGACTAGCCTTATTAAAGGGTTATTAAGTAGGTAGTCGATCTTATTATAGAGGTAGTTAATAGGACTATTATTATAAATATACGCTAGCTAGGTAGTATTTAGATACTAAAGAATATTAACGCTATTATAAAGGGCACTAACCTAAAACCTAGTAGTTAGTAGGATATAATTAGTAAGGGAAAAGCGAGTAATAGCCTATATAGACTAGGATATTAAGCGTAAGGTGCTTATAAATAGAGGCGAGCTCCTAGAGCTAAAGCTGCCCTATATTATAGCTATTACTACTAGTAGTAGGATTATAAATAAGCTTAGTAATATACTTCTATACTATTAAATAGTTACTAAGTATAGCTAGAATATAATAATAATAAAGAGGGGTTAGGATACTATTATGCTACTAGATCTAGATCTAGTAGAATATATTCTAAGTTATCTAGGCTACGCCCTAAAGCTCCTAAGGGACCTAGAAAATATTAATATATAGTAACCCGTTAGCGAATTAGTAGAGACTTATAGTAGTATATTTCTTCTTATTAAAGTTATAATAGATATACTTCTATACGTGCTCGCTATATATATAGTAAAGGTAGATAATATCTTAATATATTTTATAAAAATAGCTAAGGTAAGGATAGCTACTATTAATATTACTAATAAGATCGCTAGAAAAGATCTCGGGATTATAGAGGTATTTTATAAGAACTATACCTATATACGTAATATAAGATATTATAGAGAGCTATTAGTAAGATACTAGAGAGGGATATAAGCGAGGTTAGAGGAGAGAAAGGAAATAACTTAATAATTATAGTAAAAGCTTATAAAATAGGTACTAAAATAGGAGAGGTAGCTAGACTAAAAAAGATTATAAAGAGGAGAAATTCTAACTAGGTTAGAGATCTTAAAAAGAAGACGCCCTTTTATATTTTAAGTTACTAGGTAATAAGGTAAAATAATTACTAGTTATATACTACTAAACGGTTATATAACTATTAGTAACTAATTAAAAAATAATAGTAATAATTAAAATTTAAAAATACCTATAACGCACTAGGAAAACGAAAATACATTATTCGCTATAACTACCTTGATCTAGCGCGGAGGGCGAGAGTAAATAACGTAATAAAGGTATAGAAAGGCCGCCCTATAGTTAGTAATAATATCTACGACGACGCAGAGCCGTATTACCCTACTAGTACGCCTTAGGGACTAAGGCTTTAGAGGGGGGGGGTAATTATAAGGAATAATAGCGGGTGCAGGATATAGAGCTAACGCTATTAGCAAAATATTAGCGAATTAGCGGTGAATATATACCCCCTTAAGAAAACTCTATAAGCTAGAGACTTAGAAGGTTAAGCAATAGTCTAATATAACTACGCATACCTACGTTTTAGTATTCTAGCCTTTCCTAGTTTAGGCCTATAGCTATACTCTTATACTATTATAAAAAAGCTAGTATTTATATATAGTTATACTATTATCTAGTATATATAGATGTAAGTATCTAAACTACTATTACTAAGAGCTATAGCAAAGTTTATAAACTACTAGTTAGGCTTATTTATTTATAAAAAGCTACTAGTCTATACTTTAGTAATAGCCTTCTCCCACTTTATAAGCTATTTCTCTATATCACGCTTAGTAAGTAGCTTCTTATATAATAAGAGGTTAAGGATTATAGTATAGCTATTTCTAGCTATAGCCTTATACTCTTAGGTATTAATTTTAATACTCTTATAGAATATATAAACCTAGTAATTAATACTCTTATCTAGAGTATAGTATAGGTATAGAAGATCTAGATAGATATTATTATAAATCTAGTCTAAAAGTATATATTATTACTTCTTATATACTTTATAGCACTTATCTCTAAATATATAATCCACTTAGTAAGCCTAGTATAGCTTATAATTTACCTTTAATAGGTCTATAATTATATTAGTATATATAGTAGTTATATTATTACATAGTAGTATAACTACTACGCTATTTACTATACTATCTATAGAGTAATTAGAGATATCTAGAATAGTTAGCTCTATAACTTTACCTCTAAAGTAGCTTTAAAGTATACTATCTATATTTGGAATAGCAATATATAAGTTAACGCTATTCTATAGCTTAAGGCTAGATACCTTTATATATAAAAGGTTAATCTAGAGAATCTAGTCACTATATCTATATAGCTAAAAAGCAGTTTTAATAGTTATTATCTTATAATTAAGGTTTAGAGTAGTATTTATAGCAATATAGTATATATCAGACTATTAATTATTAAATCAGGCATAATTATATATATATTTATAATTCTATCGTGTGTATATATATTCTATATATTAACCCTTATTTAGGCATATCCTAGCCCCTTTTCCTGCGCGCACCCCGGTCGCGGTTAGCGCGCACGGACCACTTCGGGCCCGCGCGCAGAGCCGGGCTAACGTTACACCCGACTCATACCGCACGTTCCGGACCCTTCAATCTAACAAATATTAGCAAAACCCGCATATAGTCTCCACGACTAGCTATTATCTCTCTTACTAGTTAATTAGACGCCCTGAATATAACTATGCCTAAAGCAATAGCTGGACGCTTTAGAGCTTAGATAACGTTACCCTTAGGACCGCATGCTATAAGGCGGAAGGGATGTACTATGTCCTATAGTAGTGATACTAGGAGTATATATATAGGTAGGCTCTGGATTTGTCCTTGTTGATAGGATATAGGACAGGGTTACTGATTAAGCTTGGTAGCAGCTACTAGTGGATGCGAAGAGGGAGAGGGTATACTTGCAACTAGTGTTCAATACCTCGCTCTAGGTTTAATAAGGCAAGTTGTTAATAGTAGTCGTTAACTGCAGCGAAAGCCTCGCTTCAAAGGCGCATTCTTTCGCATACTAGAGCCGTTCTAACTTAAGATATTAGTAACAACTGCCTAGGAGCCGCTCAAGTAACTAGGTTAGGAAAGCGTTAGGTAGCACTAGACGTATCGAGTTAGTATAAACAGTCCGACGCTAAAGATATAGGAGCATAATATACTAAACCCGGGATATATATCGCTAGCACGTAGGGGCTTAACTAATATCTTATCCTATTAATAGTATCTTCTTAACCTTTGGCAGCTTACCTAGTACTACTAATAAGTTACTTAATAGTTATAGTAGGAGGTAGTATTTAAATAGACGAGACCTAGGGATATTATAATAAATCGCTAGAGTATTCCCTATAAAGTTAGCCCTACTTCTCCGATATAGAAGGTTTATATCCCCGATATATATAGAAACCGTAGTATAATATCTCTCGAGAACGTACTTATATTATTAGTAATACCTCCTTATTAAAATAGTTTCTAGTAGCTAGGATAGGCCTTCCTATATTATCTCTAGTCCCGAGCAAAGGGAGTAGGAAAGAGATATAGAGAGATAAGATAGCCTTAGGCCTAGTATAGCAGTCCCTCTCCTAAAATACAGGAGACTACCTACGAGAGATATATACGCCTACTATAATCTCTATCGCGCAGCATATCTAGCCTTTCTAGTATATACTACTACTATAATTTCCTAAGCTAGGATATATCGCATTATATTATTATCCTCGCCTAGTCGCGAAGCTAGTAATATTTTCCTCTTCTCCTTAGTATCCGTTATTATATTATATTATATCGCTTTGCTTTGCTTTACTATTCGTTCTCTATCTAAGTCTTATCCGTTTTATTACTCTCTTATTTATACCTTAATTCTTTCTTTTCTCTTTTCTTAACTTCGCTTTTCTTCGCCTCCCTCTTATAGTAATATCTAGCTCTAGCTCTAGCTCTAGTACTCCTATAGGCCCTACTAGTAGTAATAACCTAGATAGTAGTAGCGCGAGTAATCTATCCCTTACTATTAAGCTTATAGTATTAGGAATCGCCCCTTAGTTCCTTTAACGCTATTCTGCAGCTTAATACTAATAGATATTATTATAGAACCTAATTAACTAGTACCCCCTTCGCGCGATCCTAATATAGAACCTAGTATTACCCTAGGTAATATAAAATATCTAAGCTAGCTTATCTTACTTAATATTAGCTTTACTCTATTATATTAATACTTACGCCTCTTACCTCTTAATAGCCCTCATAGAGTAGGATAGCACGCTTATAAACTACTATTACTACCTTAATAAGAACCTTTAGTTCTTATATAAAAACTAGCTTAATATAGAGTAATACCTAGTATACCTCCTAGTAGGAGCCCTACTCCCTAAAAATATTATAATAACTATAAAGTTATTAACTAAGCTAGTAATAAAGTATAGCTAGGCCCTAGGGGATCTATAGGCTAAGGATAATAAGGATAATATATATAGCCTAATTATCTAAGCGTAGTAATAGAAGCGCGCTATTCTCCTTACTAAAGAGGTAATAAAGCTAGCCTTAAAGAAGGCAAAGGATCGTATAGCTACCCTAGAGTAATAAGTTAAAGAGAATAAGGTTAAGAGACTAAGGAGAGAGTATAATAGTAAGTAGGACTAGTAGAATCCGGGCTAATAGGGTAGAGAGTATAATAATAAGCCTCCCTTTAACGAGGACCCCGCCCCGCCCCCTATAAACTCCTATTAGCTATTTCCTCCTTAGTTCTCTCCTGCTTAGTTCTCGCCTAATTATAGCTCCCCTATTCTACCTATCTCTACTAACTATAGCCTAGCTCCGCCCCCCTCTAATAATTATTAATCGCTCCCTAGCTTCTCTCTAGACTACTACTCTCCCCCTTACTAGTCCCTGGAGTAGTTTTCTTCCCTACCTATCTCTAGCTCTACTACCCTAGCCCCTAACTCTAGCTCTATCCCCCCTTAGTCTAGCTCTATCCCCCCTAGCTATAATTCCTCTCCCCTCCTAGCTCGCTCCTCCTAGCCCTCTTAAGGGCTATATTAATAATACGCTCTCTATATATAGTAGAGTAATTAATAAAGGAGCGGGCTTTATTAATTATATTAAGGCTAAACTCTCTAGCAATCCCCTCTATATTATTTATACTAAAGGGTATACCTCGCTTAGGCTTAGTATATTTATATATAGGGTTTAGTATTAATATAGTTAAGGGATAAGGATAAGGAAGAGGGAGAGGTATAAGGCCCTGCTTATAATAGAGCTTCTTATACTTCTAGCTATAAGAACCTCTTAGGTAAGACCTCTTTAGTTAAGGATTTACCTCTTATATAGTAGTGTTTATAATACCTTGCTAGAAGGTCGACCTTTTAGGTTAAGGAGTTATCTTATATAGTAGCTTTTCTAGGCTATAAGAGCCTTAGTAGCCTATTTAGCTCTAATATAATTAGCCCCGGTATAGCGCGCGTCTAACTTTATAATATTTAGAGGGTTTGCTTACGAGTAGTAGGAACGTATAGGGTTCCTATATTATTTTCCTTAACTAGTAGAGGGTATAGGTTAAAATACCTATATAGTATTTC